>JALJEV010000104.1:0-123192 GCA_026586105.1 Hylodesmum podocarpum
GGAAGAAGAAGCTTGCGCCTCAAAAAGAAAAGAAAGAAGAAAACGGTTTAGAAGAGGAATGATAGCACCATGGCAAGTGCCAATAAGCTTGAGGTGGAACCGCCACAATGAAATAAGGAAGTCATTGATGAGATTCAAGGTTCTTCACAAGAACAAAAGAGAGAATACTCTCAAAGAATAAGCTCTTAGCTTAATTCAATATTCAGAAATTTTATCAAAAGTTATTTATAAATATGAAAATGGCCTACTTATACTAAGAGAATTGGTTCCAAGCTTGCTATGCAAGGAACTAATGTCCACCCTTGGATTAGATTCTAATCTAATGGCCACGGAAGGAAGCTTATGGTGCAAGTTTGATTAACTTGGAGAACAAGGATCAATCCTCCACCCTTGGATGTAGATCCTCATCCAATAGTCTCGGCGCCAAACTTGCACTCAAAGCTTCTAAGCTTAGCCCTTGGATTAGTATCCTCATCTAATGGTCGCGGTGCCAAGCTTGCACTCCAAGCTTCTAAGCTTAACCCTTGGATTAGAATCCTATCTAAGGGTCACTAATTCTTTTTTTATTACAAGAATAGGCCCAAATTAAATCCTTAAAACAATTACATAATTGAAAGAAAACTACTAATAAGCCTAAACATTAAAACATTTCGCTGAAAATTCCTGGAAACATTCCAACGCTAACTTCAAGCTCATTCTCCAACTAGTTGCGGCCCGAACTGGGTTTTGGTGTCTTCATAGCTTTTGTAGCCCTTGAAGTCTTATTTAATTTGGCACCAAGATCACCTCAATTGGACTTGTGCAGCGTGAGTTATGGTCGAAATACTGAACCTGGTCAGACAGTAAAAATATTGCGACTTTATTAGAAACCCAATTTATTAAAGATTAAGGTTGGAGAGTTTGGTTGGGCTTTTGGAGATGGATGGTCCTCTATCACATATGCAGCACATCAAGAACATACATGAAGAATTACAAAAATAAGCTAGAAAAGAAAATTAAACGGTGAATTTGTCATAATTTTCTAGGAATTTTAGATATAGGAATTTTTCAACATGAAAACTCAAAATCAAGATGAAGACAACTCAAGGAACATGTGAAGAACTCAAGCAAGTTCATACAACATGGATCAACACAAAAAATTGAAGAGAAAACACAAACTCAAAGTAAGGAAAATTCAAACCGGATAGGATGCTCCAATTGAAGTAGAACAAGATCTAGATACCAAATTTGATGCAATCTTCAAGGAGAATAACATAGAAGTCACGGATCTTCATACTTTCATGGAGACTTAGGTGTTTAAGAAGAAGAAGCTTGCGCCTCAAGAAGAAAAGAAATGGAGAAAACGGATTAGAAGAGGAATGGAAGCGCCATGGCAAGTGCCAATAAGCTTGAGGTGAACCACCACAATGGAGCAAGGAAGCCATTGATGAGATTCAAGGTTCTTCAAAAGAACACAAGAGAGAAGACACTCTCTATTTTCTGAATTTAATTCTCAATTAATCAAAAGTGTTTACAATTCAAATGGAAAGCTATTTATACTACACTTAGGTGGCGCCAAACTTGGGAACCAAGGACCAAACCGCCACCCTTGGATCAAGCTTGGGATCAACGTGTGGAAAGCTCTCTAAAGCACCTCACACGGATCACCAAGCCCCATCCTTGGATCAAGAAAGGATCCTAGGGCCACGGTGTGGAACTTAAGTGGTGGGAAAAGCATGTCTTAAGTTTGAATTCTAGCCTCTTGATTAGATCTTAATCAAGTGGTTAGAGTTCACTTAAGAAGTGTCAAAAGCATGGCTTAGCTAAATTTGAACTCAACCATTAGATTAGAATTTGTAGATCCCATCTAAAGGTTGAGATTCAAATTGAGTTAGTGCTCCCTCCACTACTTTCCCTCCAAATCTCTTCCACTCTCTCCTTAGAGAGTGTGCGCCACTCTCTCCCTCTTTAGTAGAGATTTTCCGATTTTATTTTGGCACACTAGGCCATGAGCCACACTAGCGCATGTGTGTTTAATTATTCAAAGCTTAACTCCTAATTACAAGTTACAAATACTAGAAAAATTACAAGTCCTATTACAAGTTAAGAAGAAGTCTTGAATTGACTCTTGACTTGAGAGTTGACTTTGACTTTGGAGTTGACTCTCCACTTCTTCTTGTATTTTCTTTGTCATGGACCTTGTGATTCTTCTAGGCAAGGATGGTCCTCCATCAAGTAGTCACCTTTCTGACATGATTTTGGTAAGTGAACCTATGCCTAGTAGGTACCTTCACCACACACTTCGGCCAAAATTCTCATTCCAAACATAATCTAAATTATAATGGCAAGACCACAATCAATCTTTTTTCGTCGTCTTTTCCAGAAAAGGGTGAAAAGAATATACGTGCTCATAAAAAGAAAATCAACCATGATTAGATTAAACTTAGGTTCTTTAAGAAGTAATTCATCCAAAAAGGTTTGAAGTACAATTCGCCTAAAAACAATAAAAGCTACAGGGGAATAAAAGGTGTAAGGCAGATATTCCCCCCATAGCCTATTTATAATACTAAGAAAAGGTCAAAAGTCACTAGTCAAAGCTAGGAAACGCCTCAAGAATGAATGAAATTCAGAAAAAGAGTCACAGTAAAATATTCATAAAGATTATTTGCATCTAAAAATAAATATATTTCTTAAAATAAGAAGTCAAATGAATCATAATTACATTTGGCATGACTAATTAATAAATATATTTAATGCATTCAACAGTCTTATTATGGAAAAAGAAAAATAATAATAAAATCAAGTCAAACAAAATCTCACTAGACTAGAATAAAAATACTCAAGCGAAAATATTAAAAAGAATAGTCATTCCAGAACCGCCAAGGAAGTGAGAGAGTTCAATTCTTAAACATTTTACTTGAAAATAACAAATCTACTTTATAAAACTTCATCCAAGTAATTATTTCTCATGATTTACAAGACCAACATTTTTTTCCTTATAGCTGCAAAAAATCATAGAAGTTATTTATTAATTGTATAAATTACATACGATTGTCATATTCAATAAATTACAATATCATATATTAATTTTCCAAACTTTTTTTAACTTATAAAATATATATTATTGATGCAATCCTCAAGGAGAATAACATATAAGTTGCGGATCTTCATGCTTCAATGGAGGCTTGGACAAAAGAAGAAGAAGCCCAAGGCCTCAAGGAGAAAAAGAAATAGAAAACGGAAGGAGTTTAGAGATGGAAGCGCCATGGCAAGTGCCAATAAGCTAGAGGTGGAACTGCCATAATGGACAAGGAAGTCATTGATGAGATTCAAGGTTCTTCACAAGAACATAAGAGAGAATACTCTCAAAGAATAAGCTCTTAGCTTAATTCAATATTCAGAATTTTATCAAAAGTGTTTGAATTACAAAGGAAATCATATTTATACTACTAAGGTGTGGAGCTAGCTTGCTATGCAAGGAACTAATGTCCACCATTGGATTAAATTCTAATCTAATGGCCACGGAAGGAAGCTTGTGGTGCAAGTTTGATTAACTTGGAGAACAAGGATCAATCCTCCACCCTTGGATGTAGATCCTCATCCAATGGTCACGGCGTCAAGCTTGCACTCCAAGCTTCTAAGCTTAGCCCTTGGATTAGTATCCTCATTTAATGGTCATGGTGCCAAGCTTGCACTCCAAGCTTCTAAGCTTAACCCTTGGATTAGAATCCTATCTAAGGGTCACTAATTATTTGTTTATTACAAGTTTAGGCCCAAATTAAATCCTTAAAACAATTACATAATTGAAAGAAAACTACTAATAAGCCTAAACATTAAAACATTTCGCTGAAAATTCTTGGAAGCATTCCAACACTAACTTCAAGCTCATTTTCCAACTAGTTGCAGTTCGAACTGGGTTTTGGTGTCTTCATAGCTGTTGTAGCCCTTGAAGTATTCTTTAATTTGGCAGCAAGATCACCTCAATTGGATTTGTGTATCTCGAGTTATGATCGAAATACTGAAACAGGTCAGACAGTAAAAATCAGCAGCGAATTTTATTAGAAGCCCAAAATTGAAAAGTAAGGTTGGAGAGTTTGGTTGGGATTTTGGAGATGGTCCTCCATCAATTATTCCACTAATAAATACTACGATCATTACCAAACGTTAATATATACATATATATATATATATATAATATTCACACTAATAAAAAAAAAAAATAAGAGTTATGTTGAAATATTAAAGATTATATTCGTCAAATATAAAATATATTTCCCAATTTAAAAGGTCAAACTAATCACAATTAAACTCCACATGCCTGATCACTAAATATCTTTAATACATTCAACAATCTTATCATGTAAAAAATAATAATAAAATCCACTCAATAGAAATCACAACCGTGTACTTTGATAAGTAGATAAAATAAATCCTAAAATTAGAATAAAAAATATAATACTCAAGTAAAAAAGGAAACCTTGGATAAAAATTATCGGAATATTTATCAATTAAAACCTTGAACGAGAAGGCTTCGATTTTTTGTTATTGAAAACTTGATTAAAAATTGTCTAAGTATTTATCAATTAAAACTTCGGACGTGAAGGCTTCAAGTTCTTGTTAACGAAACCTTGGATAAAAATTATCCGAGTGATTATCAATTAAAACGTCAAATGAGAAGACTCCTAGTTCTTGTTAATGAAACCTTGGATAAAAATTATCTTAAGCAACCAAAAGGAATACATAGAGCAGAAGGAAGACAAATATTCTCGAGAACCTCTCTTTTTATTTCGTAACTAGTAAACATTGCAAGGTGATTTACAAGAGTTACAACTACTTTCAAGTTGAATTACAATTCCAACTTTATTGCAAGTACGACTGAACGCTACATGTATAATAACCAAAACGTGTGTGGCAAACAATTTCAGGAAAAAATAAATAAGAGGAATAAAGCCTCCAAGCAGACAAACAATTCGACGACGCTCCTTTAGTAAAGAGAACACAATAGTCGAGGTTACGCCGAAGATGAGCTTACCCACTAATGAAGTTTTAGGGTAACGCATAGCGTGTTGTTCACGAGCTAGCATCATTAAAACTCTGAACTATGGACTGTTCCGAGGATGAGCCCTCTATCATCTGATATTGCCAGACCAATTAGCTTCGTGTAAGCACATGCGCTCCCTCCGATTTCATTCGTTTGATTGTCACCCTCGTCTAGAATAAGGAGAGAAGGAACCTAGGAAGACATCGAAGGGCAGAGGATGATTGGGGAAGTCACCTTCTTCACATGATTTTGGTAAGTGAACCTATGCCTAGCAGGTACCTTCACCACACACTTCAGCCCAGAATTCTCATTACATACATCATCTAAATTATAATGGCAAGCCCACAATCAATCTTTTTCCGTCTTCGTTTCCTGGAAAGGGAGAAAAGAATATGGGTACTCATAAAAAGAAAATCAACCATGATTTGATTGAACTAAATTTCTTTAAGAAGTAATTCGTCCAAAAAGGTTTGGAGAACAATTCGCCTGTACAAAGTAGAAGGTACAAGGGAATAAAAGGTGTAAGGCAGATATTCCCCCTTAGCCTATTTATACTACTAAGAAAAGGTCAAAAGTCACTAGTCAAAGCCAGTAAACGCCTCAAGAATGATTGAAATTCAGAAAAAGAGTTACAGTAGAATATTCTTAAAGATTATTTGCATCTAAAAATAAATATACTTCATAAAATAAAATTTCAAAAATAATCATAAATACATTTGGCATGACTAATTAATAAATATATTTAATGCATTCAATAGTCTTATTGTGGAAAAAGAAAAATAATAATAAAATCTAGTCAAACAAAATCTCACTAGACTAGAATAAAAATACTCAAGCAAAAATATTAAAAAGAATAGTCATTCCAGAACCGCCAAAGAAGTGTGAGAGTTCAGTTCTTAAACATTTTACTTGAAAATAAAAAATCTACTTTATAAAACATCATCCATGTAATTATTTCTCATTATTTACAAGTCCAACATTTTTTTTTCTTTATAGTTGCGAAAAAACATTGAAGAGATTTATTAATTGTATAAATTACCTATGATTGTCATATTTAATAAATTACAATATCATATATTAATTTTCTAAACTTTTTTTAACTTATGAATTATATATTATTCCACTAATAAATACTACGATCATTACTAAACGTTAATATATATATATATATATATATATATATATATGTAATATTCACACCAATAAGAAAAAAAATAAGAGTTATGTTGAAATCCCAACCGTTTACTTTGATAAGTAAATAAAAAAAATCCTAAAATTAGAATAAAAAATATAATACTCAAGTGAAAAAAGAAATCTTGGATAAAAATTATCGGAGTATTTATCAATTAAATCCTTGAACCAGAAGGCTTCGAGTTCTTGTTATTGAAAACTTAAATAAAAATTGTCTCAGTATTTATCAATTAAGACTTCGTACATAAAGACTTCGAGTTCTTATTAACGAAACCTTGGATAAAAATTATCTGAGTGTTTATCAATTAAAACGTCAAATGAGAAGACTCCTAGTTCTTGTTAATGAAACCTTGGATAAAAATTATCTTAAGCAACCAAAAGGAATACATAGAGCAGAAGGAAGGCAAATATTCTCGAGAAACTCTCTTTTTATTTCGACACGATTAAACATTGCAAGGTGATTTACAAGAGTTACAACTACTTTCAAGTTGAATTACAATTCCTACGTTATTTCAAGTACGACTGAACCCTACATGTATAATAACCAAAACGTGTTTGGCAAACAATTTCAGGAAAAATAAATAAGAGGATTAAAGTCTCCAAGCGGACAATCCAACTTATGTCGTTTCTCTAGTAAAGAGAACACAATAGTCGAGGTTGCGCCGAGGATGAGTTTACCCTCCAACGAAATTTTAGGGAAACGCATAGCGTGTTGTTCACTAGTTGGCATCATTAAAAACTCGAAATAGGGATTATAATGAGGATGAGCCATCTATCATCTGATATTGTCATACTAGTTAACTTCGTGTAAGCACATGCACTCCCTCCGACTTCATTCTTTTGATTGTCTCCCTCGTGTAGAATAAGCAGAGAAGGAACCGAGGAAGACGTTGAAGGGCAGAGGATGATTAGGGAAGTCACCTTCTTGACATGATTTTGGTAAGTGAACCTATGCCAAACATCATCTAAATTATAATGGCAAACCCACAATCAATCTTTTTCCGTCGTGGTTTCCAGAAAATGGAGAAAAGAATATACGTGCTCATATAAAGAAAATCAACCATGATTAGATTTAACTTGGGTTCTTTAAAAAGTAAATCGTCTAAAAAGGTTTGAAGAACAATTCCCCTAAACAAAGTAGAAGGTACAGGGGAATAAAAGGTGTAAGGCAAATATTCCCCCATAGCCTATTTATACTACTAACAAAAAGTCAAAAGTCATTAGTCAAAGCCGGGAAACGCCTCAAGAATGAATGAAATTCAGAAAAAGAGTCACATTAGAATATTCTTAAAGATTATTTGCATCTAAAAATAAATATATTTCTTAAAATAAGAAGTCAAATGAATCATAATTACATTTGGCATGACTAATTAATAAATGTATTTAATGCATTCAACAGACTTATTGTAGAAAAAGAAAAATAATAATAAAACCTAGTCAAACAAAATCTCACTAGACTAGAATAAAAATACTCAAGCGAAAATATTAAAAAGAATAGTCATTCCAGATCCGCCAAGGAAGTGAGAGAGTTCAATTCTTAAACATTGTACTTGAAAATAACAAATCTACTTTATAAAACTTCATCCATGTAATTATTTCTCATGATTTACAAGACCAACATTTTTTTTCCTTTTAGCTGCGAAAAATCATAGAAGATATTTATTAATTACATAAATTACATACGATTGTCATATTAAATAAATTACAATATCATATATTAATTTTTTAAACTTTTTTTTACCTTGTGAATTATATATTATTCCACTCATAGATACTACGATCATTACTAAACGTTATATATATATATATATATATATATATATATATATATATAATCTTCACACCAATAAGTAAAAAAATAAGAGTTATGTTGAAATATTAAAGATTATATGCATCAAATATAAAATATATTTCCCAACCATGTACTTTGATAAGTAGATAAAAAAAATCCTAAAATTAGAATAAAAAATATAATACTCAAGTAAAAAGAGAAGCCTTGGATAAAAATTATCGGAGTATTTATCAATTAAAACCTTGAACGAGAAGGCTTCGAGTTCTTGTTATTGAAAACATGAATAAAAATTGTCTGAGTATTTATCAGTTAAGACTTCGTACGTAAAGACTTCGAGTTCTTATTAACGAAACCTTGGATAAAAATTATCTGAGTGTTTATCAATTAAAACGTCAAATGAGAAGACTCCTAGTTCTTGTTAATGAAACCTTGGATAAAAATTATCTTAAACAACCAAAAGGAATACATAGAGCAGAAGGAAGGCAAATATTCTCTAGAAACTCTCTTTTTATTTCGAAATGAGTAAACATTGCAAGTTGATTTACAAGAGTTACAGCTACTTTCAAGTTGAATTACAATTCCTACTTTATTGCAAGTACGACTAAACCCTACATGTATAATAACCAAAACGTGTTTGGCAAACAATTTTAGGAAAAAATAAATAAGAGGAATAAAGCCTCCAAGCGGACAATCCAACTGACGACGCTCCTCTAGTAAAGAGGACACAATAGTCGAGGTTACGCTGAAGATGAGCTCACCCACTAATGAAGTTTTAGGGAAACGCATAACGTGTTGTTCACGAGCTAGCATCATTAAAACTTTGAACTATGGACTGTTCCGAGGATGAGCCCTCTATCATCTGATATTGCCAGACCAGTTAGCTTCGTGTAAGCACATGCGCTCCCTCTGATTTCATTCGTTTGATTGTCTCCCTCGTCTAGAATAAGGAGAGAAGGAACCAAGGAAGAGGTCGAAGGGTAGAGGATGATTGGGGAAGTCACCTTCCTGACATGATTTTGGTAAGTGAACCTACCTATCAGGTACCTTCACCACACACTTCAGCCCAGAATTCTCATTCCATACATCATCTAAATTATAATGGCAAGCCTGTTGGACTTGAAGCTTGAAGAATGCTGTTGTGTCTCTCTTATGTGTTTTGGTTTTGATGAATGTATTTTCGGTTTTCCATAGATGAAGTGTAAGTAGGATATATCTATGTATTGATTGTTGTGTATAGGCATATATGTGTTTAATTCTTTGTGTTGTGGCCCCAGAGATGCTTTAAACTTGTGTATGGTTGATCAAGTGACTAATGTTTGATTTCCAATTGTGAAAAACAGCTTTGAAAATTCTGGAAATCCATTTTTCACTGATGTAATCGATTACAGGCTTGATGTAATCGATTACATTGATCTTCCTCCCTGGTGTAATCGATTACATGGGTAATGTAATCGATTACATGTTTTTGGCCCTCTGGTGTAATCGATTACATCATTCATGTAATCGATTACATGGCCTGGTAACACTGATGTAATCGATTACATCTCGTTGTAATCGATTACATGCTTGGAAAATTCAAATTGGAGGGTTCTAACGGCTAGTGTAATCGATTACATTCATTTGGGATCAATTACATTGACCGTTGTAGCTCAGTTTTGCACGTTTTCTCCCTCCAAATTTGTTCTATAAGTATAATCTTGATGAAACATATGAAGAGGCTGAAAACCAAAACATTTGCAACTTCTTCTACACTTTTATATGCTCTAAACTAAGAGTTCATCAAGGTTTTCAAAGTCCAAGGGGAAACTTGTTTCATATCTGTGTTGGGTGGATTTCATAGAGCTCATTTGTGATCAGATTCTGCACTTGAGGTGTATTCTTTACTGATCTTTGTATTTTCCAATTCTGGGTTGTTGCTCTAGGAGAGAGGTCTCTCTAGATAGAGCATTGTGTTTGAGAAGTGATTCTCAAAGTTTTGATCTTGGAGGTGCCAAGGTCTGGGAAGTTCTGTTCTTCAGGTTGAAGAACAGTTTTGGGTGTTTTGATTTCTGTTTGTATTGCTTGTTGCAGAGTGAATGTAAAAGGATACAAAAGGAATCATTTGATAGTGGAAAGTCAATCGCAACAGTTGTTGGGTTGGGACTGGACGTAGGGCGTAAATGGATTAACGAAAGATATATCATTTGTGCACTCATCTTCTTCCTTACTCTCTTTACAGTTTTCACTATATTGTTATTGATCATATTCTGCTTTGTATTTGGAAACTGCATTGATAATCAACTCATTAATTAGTTTAGTAATAGAATTAGTAATTGAACTTGTAATTGAATCTGTAATTGAAAGGTAATTGATAGGTAATCAAGATTAGCCTTCGGTTGAATTAAAAGGAATTAGAAACACGCGAATTTGGGGTAAAGTTTAACAAGAATCTATTCACCCCCCCCCCCCTCTAGATTCACACATAGGGACCAACAAAGCCCACAATCAATATTTTTCCTTCGTCGTTTCCAGACAAGGGAGAAAAGAATATACGTGCTCGTAAAAAGAAATTCAACCATGATTTGATTGAACTTGGGTTCTTTAAGAAGTAATTCGTCCAAAAAGGTTTGGAGAACAATTGGCCTAAACAAAGTCGAAGGTATAAGGGAATAAAAGGTGTAACGCAGATATTCCCCCATGGCCTATTTATATTACTAAGAAAAGGTCAAAAGTCACTAGTCAAAGCCAGTAAACTCCTCAAGAATGAATGAAATTCAGAAAAAGAGTCACAGTACAATATTCTTAAAGATTATTTGCATCTAAAAATAAATATATTTCTTAAAATAAAAAGTCAAATGACTCATAAATACATTTGACATTAATAATTAATAAATATATTTAATGCATTCAACAGTCTTATTGTGGAAAAAGAAAAATAATAATAAAATCTAGTCAAACAAAATCTCAATAGACTAGAATAAAAATACTCAAACGAAAATATTAGAAAGAATAGTCATTCCAGAACCTAGCTAGGATTTCCAGAAGAAGATGTCATTCATTTGATGAGAAATAAAAAGGGATATCGAAAATTCGAGTGGCTGAAGCTGAAGCAGCTACTTTCGAAGTAACAGAAAGCCAAAGAAGTGAGAGAGTTCAATTCTTAAACATTTTACTTGAAAATAACAAATCTACTTTATAAAACTTCATCCATGTAATTATTTCTCATGATTTACAAGACCAACATTTTTTTTACTTTATAACTGGGAAAAAACATAGAAGAGATTTATTAATTGTATAAATTACATACGATTGTCATATCCAATAAATTACAATATCATATATTAATTTTCTAAACTTTTTTTTACCTTATAAATTATATATTATTCCACTAATAAATACTATGATCATTACTAAACGTTAATATATATATATATATATATATATAATATTCACACCAATAAGGAAAAAAATAAGAGTTATGTTGAATTATTAAAGATTATATGCATCAAATATAAAATATACTTCCCAATTTAAAAGGTCAAACAAATCACAATTAAACTCTACATGCCTGATCACTAAATATCTTCAATACTTTCAACAATCTTATCATGTAAAAAATAATAATAAAATCCACTCAATTGAAATCCCAACCGTGTACTTTGATAAGTAGATAAAAAAAATTCTAAAATTAGAATAAAAAATATAATACTCAAGTATAAAAAGAAACCTTGGATAAAAATTATCGGAGTATTTTTCAATTAAAACCTTGAACGAGAAGGCTTCGAGTTCTTGTTATTGAAAACTTGAATAAAAATTTTCTCAGTATTTATCAATTAAAACTTTGGACGTAAAGGCTTTGAGTTCTTGTTAACAAAACCTTGGATAAAAATTATCTGAGTGTTTATCAATGAAAACGTCAAATGATAAGACTCCTAGATCTTGTTAATGAAACCTTGGATAAAAATTATCTTAAGCAACCAAAAGGAATACATAGAGCAGAAGGAAGGCAAATATTCTCGAGAAACTCTCTTTTTATTTCGAAACGAGTAAACATTGCAAGGTGATTTACAAGAGTTACAGCTACTTTCAAGTTGAATTACAATTCCTACCTTATTGCAAGTGTGATGCAATCCTCAAGGAGAATAGCATAGGAGACACGAATCTTCATGCTTCAATGGAGACTTAGGTATTAGGAAGAAGAAGCTTGCGCCTCAAGGAGAAAAGAAATGGAGAAAACGGATTAGAAGAGGAATGGAAGCGCCATGGCAAGTGCCAATAAGCTTGAGGTGGAACCGCCACAATGGAGCAAGGAAGCCATTGATGAGATTCAAGGTTCTTCACAAGAACACAAGAGAGAAAACACTCTCAATTTTCTGAATTCAATTCTCAATTAATCAAAAAGTCCTTTACAATTCAGTTTGTTAGGTGTAACACCCCTAGTTACTACAAACGCCACGACATAAAATCTCCATGGTTCGGGGAAAAATAAATACGCCACTAAATGAAAGGAATTAACTTCATTCCATAGAGTAATTACTAGAGTGAGATCTCACAAATACATATGTCTCCACAATTCAAAAACTCTCAAATAACGAACTATCTAAAGAATTTTTAACATGTATAAATAGAAGCAACCACTGAAAATCAAGAAAGGAAAAACAAGGACCACAGTATACCAAGTCCTCAAGCAATCGAGCTCCTTTCCTAGCCTACGTTATTTTTGCATCCAACAAACTGCTCATCTGCTCACCCGTTTGTGGGGTCATCACAGGTGTCAACCACAGACACAACACAGGGTTAGTTCACATTTTAATAATAATAACAAGACCAATAACAACAGCTCAACACAAGGAACATAAGAAGGTACACACACTCAATTCAAAATTTATCAAAACCAATCATATCATGCAACCCAGTATGATGCATGCTACTCACAATTCCCTCTCATGCCATGTGGTACCATTAAAACCATTGAGCGATGTCTAGGAGTACATGTCACCTCTGACACTCTCACTAGAAATACTAGACAGTTACAGTCAGGGCAACCAGTGTTGCAAAGGGAGTCACTTCCCACTCCTGGTGATCAGCCATAGTGGAAGCTTTCCCACCGCGAATACCCCCAAAGTCCTAGGCCATTACATCGACCGTCAGGACCAACCGTTCTAGTTCCATTCATCCTCATTTTTCGAAAATATTTTTGTTTCACTTAGTATTCATGATAATCGTTATCAATTTCTCAAAACGTCATGCCTCTTACGCATGTCCGCCAGGGGTAACCTCACTGCTTCTCCACCGCAGTAGGCATCCATCCCTCTCATTTTCAACAAACACAACTGATTATCATGAACCTAAGCAATTTATCAATACAACATGCCCCCACAAAATTAATCTCTCACCCTGTATAACTTAGCTCACATAATAAAATATTTAATACAACAAAATCCAATAAGATCATCATACACAAATAATCATATGTAAAATCAGTGTAAATAAGGAAATGGAAATAGTTAAGTAATAAATATGACATATACTTTATCATAAAAACAAAAACAAGAATTAAATTAAACCTCGTACACTTCCAATCGCCAATTAAATTAAATCAAATAGACACAATACAATAATTACAATAATAATACACACAAGAATTCAATTCACTAATAAAGCTAATCTAAACGACTAAAATAACAAAAAAGAATCGTTACTAAAATGACTTGCCAAGATTAAAATAAGTGTTAAAATAAAATAATTTAACTTTTATATAGTATAAAAATGGAACAATTACTCCTGTGTAGTAATGTATTTCTTCCACAACTTGGAACTTTGTAATTAAAATAATAGGAATAAAAGATAAGGCTAGAGTGAAATCAAAACAACATATAAATGTCTAGAACATCAGAGTATACGACGAGGAAAATTGATTTTCTTTAGGGATCTAATTAAAATTTGATTGCCTTCAGTAACATTTAATTTCATTGGTGTAACTATTTGCACTACAAAATTCCATTATTATTTGACAATTAAACTAAAAGGCGTAACTCAGATCTATCACTACAATAAACTAAAAGGCCTAACTCGGGGAGAAGACAAGTTTCCTATTTTTACTTTTTCACTGTCGTTTTCCTTATCCTTTCCTCGCCTTCCTCGCCGAGTGTCTTTCTAGCCTCTCCTTACCACCACAACCATACAATTCTCAAATAACAAAATCAACGGATTCACAACAAAAAAATAAGAAGAAGGAAATCACCATGAACAAACCAAACACAAAGGTAGTGTAGTAGAGGCATCAGGTTTAAGCTATCGAGAAGAAAATAGAATAAAAAGGATCTAGCCACTAATACTCAATTCAATCCATAAAACAAGGCAAGTAGTACTTAATTCAATAAATAAAAGGTCACCAATATTCAAATTAACAGGACAATAAAACGTTGATCCAAAGCAATAAACAATAAGAAAAACTGAGCATAAAAAAAAATAAAAGGAGCACTATAGTAGGGAAGACGCAGAATTAACCCTGATAGCAAAAAAAAATAAAATTAATAATTATTATTAAAATAGAGAACACCCTGACCTGAAAGTAAGTCGATCACGTGCAATTGAAAAATTAGGTATTGATCTATGTTCACAATCAGAAATTTGATCTCCTTGTTTTTTGTTTTGGAAGGTAGGTTTGAAACACAGGAACCAAAAAAGATATCCGAGGATGGGGAAAAGATATAAAAGAGATTTGATTTGAATAGATTTTCTGATGAGAATTTACAGCAGCCTACTCACCCACTCCCTTGAGATGTTCTGATTTCTTTTATTTTATTTATCTACCCACTCACGTAAAACCTAACTACTCCTTGTAAAATCTAACCACTCCTTTAAATATTTTGATTTTACTTTATTTTATTTATTTTTTATTTTAATTTGTTTTATTTTATTTTATCTTATTTTCAAAAACCAGGGTGTTACATTAGGTATTTATACTAATTGGAGAAGTGCTAGCTTGCAGCCCAAGCTTCTAGCCTATATACATTTACGTACTTAAATGGAGAAACAGCCCAAAGTTCAGAAAAGCTGAGAATTGCACGTGGTAATCGATTACTTAGTCATGGTAATCGATTACCAAGGATCTTTGTGTGTCAAATTGAAATTGTCTCTGTGGTAATCGACACTGTCGTGGTAATCGATTACCATAAAGGTTAACCTCTCGTGTAATCGATTACCAGGTCGTGGTAATCGATTACTCCAGTGGCTGCTTCTCATGTAATCGATTACCTACAGTTGGTAATCGATTACTCCAGTGGCTACCTTTCATGTAATCGATTACCTACAGTTGGTAATCGATTACCATCCTGAAACTGGAAGTATATCTGCCTTGGATGGGCACTTATTCACTAAGCAAAGCTCAAATTAATTTCTCCTAACCTAATTACAACTTTACAACATGTTTAGAAGGTTACAAGTCCTATTACAAATTAAGGAAGAGTCTTGAGTTGAATCTTGGCTTTGACTTTTGAGTTGACTCTCAACTTCTTCTTGAATTCTTTTGTGCATGGCTCTTGTAACTCTTCTTGTCAAGGATGGTCCTCCATCAAACCCTCCTTCTTGACTTGAACTTGTCCTCAAGTTATCTCCCTCTTCCCCTACAACAAAAGGAGATAAATCACTAACATTGAAAGAATTGCTACAAGTATAAGTGTTAGGGAGGTCAAGTTTATAAGAATTAGGCCCAAGTCTTTGGAGAACTTTGTATGGACCATCTCCTCTTGGCATGAGCTTGGATCCCCTTAGAGTAGGGAACCTCTCTTTTCTTAGATGAAGCCAAACCAAATCTCCTTCTTGAAATTGAACATCTTTCTTATGTTGGTTTGCTTTAGCCGCTACCTTGGTGTATCTCCTTTCAATTTGATCTTTAATTTTGGCATGGAGAGTCTTCACCCTTTCGGCCTTGCTAGCTCCATCTACATCCAAAGCAAACTCAAGTGGCAAAGGAATAAGATCAAGAGGTGTTAGTGGGTTAAATCCATATACAATCTCAAATGGAGAACACTTAGTAGTTGCATTTACTACCCTATTATAAGCAAACTCAATAAATGGTAAATGCTCCTCCCAAGTCTTCACATTTCCCTTAACAAAACACCTTAGTAATTGACCTAGTGTCCTATTAACCACTTCGGTTTGGCCATCCATTTGAGGATGACAAGTGGTAGAGAACAAGAGTTTGGTGCCAAGCTTGCTCCAAAGGGTTCTCCAAAAATGACTAAGAAATTTGGAGTCCCTATCACTTACTATGCTCTATGCTCTTTGGCAATCCATGTAATCTTACCACTTCTTTGAAAAACAAGTTTGCTATGTGTGTGGCGTCATCAACTTTGTGACAAGCAATGAAATGTGCCATTTTAGAAAACCTACACACTACAACAAACAATGAGTCCATTCCCCTTTTGGTCCTAGGCAAACCAAGGATAAAGTCCATAGAAATATCAACCCAAGGGGAATTAGGGATGGGTAAAGGGGTGTACAATCCATGATTTAAAACCTTAGATTTGGCTTTATGGCATGCTATGCACTTAGATATGAATCGGTTCACATCCCTTTTCATGTGTGGCCAATAAAAATGTTCTTGTAATATGGCTAGAGTTTTATCAATCCCAAAATGCCCCATGATGCCCCCTTCGTGTGCTTCACATACTAGTAGATCTCTTAAAGATGTCTTAGGCATACACAAAGTTTTTCCTTTAAAAAGATAGCCTTCATGCCTATAGAAATCTTTATGAGCCCCATGCACACACATCATGTAAGCTTCCCCAAAATCAAGGTCATTTTCATACAAGCATTTGATATGTTCAAAACCTAGCATCTTAGTTTCTAACATGGTAATTAAAGTATATCTCCTACTAAGTGCATCGACTACAACATTATTCACACCCTTCTTGTATTTAATGACATAAGGAAAAGTTTTAATGAATTCTACCCATCTTGCATGTCTTTTACCCAATTTGCCTTGGTCTTTCAAGTGCTTCAAAGCCTCATGATCGGTATGCACTATGAACTCTTTGGGAAGGAGGTAGTGTTGCCATACTTGGAAGGCTCTCACTAGGGCATACATCTCCTTGTCATATGTTGAGTAGTTCACTTGTGCACCTTTGAGCTTTTCACTATAGTAGGCCACAGGATGTGCTCCTTGTGTCAACACGCTCCCACTCTTACATTTGAAGCATCACATTCCAATTCAAAGGACAATTCAAAGTTAGGCAAAACAAGAATAGGTGCATTAGTTAACTTTTCTTTTAGTAACCGAAAGGCTTCCTCTTGCTTAGGCCCCCACACAAATGGAATTTCCTTCTTAACAAGTTCATTTAAAGGAGAAGCAATTGTACTAAAGTCTTTAACAAATCTCCTATAAAAACTAGCTAAGCCATGAAAACTCCTAACATCTTTTACACAAGTGGGAGTAGGCCACTCTTGTATAGCCTTTACCTTTCCTTCATCAACTTGAACTCCTTGAGAGCTCACTACAAAACCGAGAAATACTACCTTGTTGGTGGAGAAGGTGCATTTGCTCTTGTTGGCATATAGATGTTCCTTCCTAAGTACTTCCAAGACACACTTCAAATGTGTTAGATGTTCAAGAAAAGTTTTACTATATATCAAAATATCATCAAAATACACAACTACAAACTTTCCTAAGAACTCTCTTAACACATGGTTCATGAGTCTCATAAAGGTACTAGGTGCATTGGATAAGCTAAATGGCATAACAAGCCACTCATATAACCCAAATTTAGTCTTAAATGCGGTTTTCCACTCATCTCCTTGTTTCATTCTAATTTAGTGGTAACCACTTTTAAGATCTATTTTTGAAAATACACAAGCACCATGTAACTCATCCAACAAGTCATCTAATCTAGGGATAGGATGGCGATACCTAATAGTGATGTTGTTGATTGCTCTACAATCGGTGAACATCCTCCATGTTCCCTCCTTCTTAGGCACTAGTATCACGGGTGATGCACAAGGAGAAAGGCTCTCCTTCACCCAACCCTTATCCAAAAGCTCTTGTACTTGCCTTTGAATTTCATGGCTCTCTTGAGGAGAACTCCTATAGCTTGGACGGTTTGGTAGTAGTGCACCCGGTATCAAGTCAATTTGATGCTCAATGCCTCTTATAGGGGGAAGGCCATGAGGTATGTCTTTGGGAAAGACATCTTGAAATTCCTCTAATAAGGCCTCCAAGCTTCCTTGCTCACCTACAAAGTTAGAACTCAAAACCAAAGGATTAGGGATGCAAAGAAACATGGACTTCCTAGCTAGATAGTCTCTCTTAAGTTCACTCTTCTCTATCAAGAAGCTCTCTTTCTTTTCATTCTTTTTACTTTTCAATTTTTCAAGCTTATGAACCTTAGGATTAGACAACTTCCCTTTGGCTTTCCCTCCCTTGGAGCTCTCGGTTAAGGTGAGTTGTTTCTCTTGGTCCCTCTTAAGCTTCATCTTTATTTGATCTTCACAAACCTCTTTTGGTGATAATGGCTTTAGTGTGACCTTCTTACCTACATGAGAGAAAATGTAAGTATTGGCAACTCCATCATGTATAGCTTTTCTATCAAATTGCCAAGGTCTACCAAGGAGTAAGTGTGTGGCCTCCATAGGAACAACATCACAAAGTACTTCATCATTATACCTTCCTATGGTGAAAGAAATAAGAACTTGCTTATCTACCACTAACTCTCCTTTCTCACTTAACCATTGTAATTTGTAAGGTTTGGCATGTGAAGAAGTTTTCAAGTTTAATTTATCTACTAACCTAGTACTAACTACATTAGTACAACTACCACTATCTATAATTAAAGAGCATACCTTCCCTTCAATTGTGCATCTAGTATGGAAGATATTCTCCCTTTGTGATTCATCAAGTTCTTTACTTACATTGCCAAGCATCCTCCTCACCATCAAGAGATCTCCCTCCTCGGCTTGCTCTTGGGTGGAATGCTCACTTGCACTTGATGCCTCACTTTCACTAGATGATGAACTTGAATCTTCACTTGTAATCACTCCATTCTTCATCATCATAGCTTTCTTGTTTGGGCAATGAGAGGCTATGTGACCATGACCTAAACATTTGAAACATTTAATAGAACTAGGTTTAGAAGAGTTAGGATGTACCTCCTTTACCTTAGTGTTGTCTCGGTCATGTGGCTTTCTCATGTTGGAGTAGCCTTCTCTCTTGCCTTTGTCTCTCCAAGAGTAAGAGGATGAAGTAGAGGATCTCTTGAAGGTGCCTCTTCTCTTTATTTGTTGCTCCACCTTTTCGGCCTTATGGATGGCCTCCTCTATGGTCACATAGCTTTGGAGCTCAAGAATGTCTTGAATCTCCCTATTAAGTCCATGGGTAAACCTAGCTAATGTGGCTTCTCTAGCCTCTTGGTAGTCACATCTTAGCATAGTTAACTCAAGCTCCTTATAGTACTCTTGCACACTCTTGGTCCCTTGAGTCAACCTTTGGAGTTTTATGTGTTGGTCTCTCTCATAGGTGGGTGGCACAAACCTAGCTCTCATAGCTTCTTTTAGTTGGGTCCATGAGATGATTTGTGGTCTCCTCCTCCTCTCACCCTCTATTAACATTTGGTTCCACCACACTAATTAATATCCCTCAAACTCCAAGATAGCTAAGTTCAACTTTTTCTCTTCATTTAGAATGGGATAACGTGAGAAAACTTGATCTAACTTCATGATCCACTCTAGATATGTCTCGGCACTTCCCTCACCATTAAACTTAGGTAGGTTTAGCTTAAGGTTCCTCTCATCTATCCTACCCTCTCCATCATAGAATTGGTTGCCTCGGCCATACCCTCCAAAATGACCATAATCTTCTCTTCTAGCTTCCCTTCTTCCTCTCCTATGACCCCTATACTCATGGTCATCTTCATCATTGCTTCCACCTTCACTACTTCTAGGTGTATGTTGACTTCCTCTACTAACACTCTCTCGGTGGCTAGAACTTCTAGCACCTCTATGTTCATGGTTAGCTTGGTTTCCACTTGTCTCACCAAGGATCTTCTTCTCTAGTTCCTTCCTAATCTTCATCTCTTCTTTAGCTCTCCTTTCTAGATCAAACCTCTCCTCTAAACTAGTTTGTAGCATGTTCTTCATTAGATCCATCATTTTTCTAGTTTTAGGTGAAAGTTCATTTCCTACACTAGGGGAACTATCCATAGCTGCACAACAAAGATTAGTACACAAAAATATAGAGAAAATAGGATCCTTTCCACTCACTAAGTGTATGCACTCAAGCCACTCGTATTTCACACTTCAAGACTTTTTCTCTAATGTTCTCTCTTGTCTTTTTCCACTCAACCTCTCCTAATACTCTTGTTCAAACCTCTAATCAATCATTCAAGGTCCAAGTATCCAAAGTGAAAGAGGAACGGTTCTAGAGTCAAGCCTAAGAATTCCAAGAAATACAATACTCAAGACAAAACTTAGGAGTCCAAAAATGACAAGCAATAAAGGTACTCAATGAACAAAATTTTGGCTACTCAAATATAGGAATGTATATGTGACAAAGGCACTAATACTACTGCAGTTTGGACAGCCACAAACAATGTTCAAAACTGGAAAAATTCCAGCGAATCAAGAATCCAATGAACAAGCCAATTTTCAAGCAATTTTGGCACCAATTTAGCAACCGAATTTAGGCAATTTTGCAAGTGAATTTTGTGAAGTGATTTTAAGTGATTAGGTGCAGTTTTCACCACTGTAAAACCAAGTAATATGCTCAAAAATACAGGGGAAAAACAGAGTTTCAAGTTACCAAGCACATCACACACCACAAGTTCAAGAATCTAGGCTACTAGCAATCTAAACTCAAGTTTTTGTGATAATGCTTAGTCCTAAGTGTCTCTAGTACTCTAAGTCCTTTGAACCACTAATTTCGGGAGTATTTAGAGGCTCAATTAGTCAAGGTACTGCACTGCACAATTAGGCTTTAATTTCACTAAATTCACTTTTCATTTGCTCTTTTTCTATTCACTTGAATTTCCACTAGTTTCACTTTTCTAGTTTTCTCTTCTCTTTGATTTTTCTTGTGATTCTTTTCTTGTAATGCTTTCTTTTGATTTTCTTTTTCCTTTGCCTTTGTATACTCTTTTTCTTGACTTTACTTGCTGGACCGAAATTAGAAAAAACTAAGACTAAGGCAAAATTAAGTCTAAAATTACTAGTAAGCAAGATTAAGCATGGTGATAGCTACTTGAACTTGTAATGCACAATTCTTAGCACTTAAATCATGTGAACAGCACCTCAAACACATTCAAATCATGGATTCACGAATTGAACAAGGATTTGCATGGTTCAAATGAAGCAAAAGCAAGACACATGTGAAAAATTACTAGAACAAGCTTAGGAAGAAATTTAAACGGTGAATTCACAAGAAATTGGTAGGAATTTTAGATCTAGGATTTTTTTAACATGAAAACTCAAACTCAAAATGAAGACAACTCAAGAAACATGTGAAGAACTCAAACAAGTTCATACAGTGGATCTACACAAGAAATTGAAGAGAAAACAAAAATTCAAAGTAAGAAAAATCAAACCGGATAGGATGCTCCAATTGAAGTAGAACAAGCTCTAGATACCAAATTTGATGCAATCCTCAAGGAGAATAGCATAGGAGACACGAATCTTCATGCTTCAATGGAGACTTAGGTATTAGGAAGAAGAAGCTTGCGCCTCAAGGAGAAAAGAAATGGAGAAAACGGATTAGAAGAGGAATGGAAGCGCCATGGCAAGTGCCAATAAGCTTGAGGTGGAACCGCCACAATGGAGCAAGGAAGCCATTGATGAGATTCAAGGTTCTTCACAAGAACACAAGAGAGAAAACACTCTCAATTTTCTGAATTCAATTCTCAATTAATCAAAAAGTCCTTTACAATTCAGTTTGTTAGGTATTTATACTAATTGGAGAAGTGCTAGCTTGCAGCCCAAGCTTCTAGCCTATATACATTTACGTACTTAAATGGAGAAACAGCCCAAAGTTGAAAAAGCGAGAATTGCACGTGGTAATCGATTACTTAGTCATGGTAATCGATTACCAAGGATCTTTGGGTGTCCAGAATTGAAATTGTCTCTGTGGTAATCGATTACCTGGTCGTGGTAATCGATTACCACAGTGCCAACCTCTCAGGTAATCGATTACCAAGTCGTGGTAATCGATTACTCCAGTGGCTGCTTCTCATGTAATCGATTACCTACAGTTGGTAATCGATTACTCCAGTGGCTACCTTTCATGTAATCGATTACCTACAGTTGGTAATCGATTACCATCCTGAAACTCGAAGTATATCTGCCTTGGATGGGCACTTATTCACTAAGCAAAGCTCAAATTAATTTCTCCTAACCTAATTACAACTTTACAACATGTTTAGAAGGTTACAAGTCCTATTACAAATTAAGGAAGAGTCTTGAGCTGAATCTTGGCTTTGACTTTTGAGTTGACTCTCAACTTCTTCTTGAATTCTTTTGTGCATGGCTCTTGTAACTCTTCTTGTCAAGGATGGTCCTCCATCAAAGTGCGACTAAACCCTACATGTATAATAACCAAAACGTGTTTGGCAAACAATATTAGGAAAAAATAAACAAGAGGAATAAAGCCTCCAAGCGGACAATCCAACTGATGACATGACTCTTCTATAGTAAAAAGGACACAATAGTCAAGGTTGCGTCGATGATGAGCTTACCCACCAACGAAGTTTTAGGGAAACGCATAGCGTGTTGTTCACTAGCTGGCATCATTAATGATAAATCTCTCAAAGGAGTTTTGACATTCTTTTATTAGAAGTGTTCTATTATTTTGTAACTTTTAAATTTCACGGTATGTCATTGTGTGTCTTGGTTTAACAAATTGAATTGACCGGCATATAACACTACATTAAATGATTTTGCATTTGAAACATCTAAACAATTTTTACATATAAGATATAAGTTAAGGTCAACATTCATAAGGTTTGAATGATCATGTAAAAGCATTCTGAGGTGACGCATTCAATTATAATAGTTGGTAACCAATTACTGGATGTTGACCAAGAAAACTCGAAAATAAGCATTGTGGAATCAATTACCTTGGAATTTAATTGATTGCAATAGGTCAAAGTAAAAAAAAAAATATAAAATGTTGTAATTAATTACGTGCTTACAGTAATTAATTACGTGCTTACAGTAATCGATTACATGGCTCATTCAACATGAATACAAAACACTTAAAAAGATTTTAATAAATGACAAGAAAAAGGTATTTGATTACAATATCAAAACAATCAATTATTGACACTTAAAGTCATTTTTTTTAAAAAATAAGATAAATACTTAATTCTTAAATAAATCTGAGCACCTCAACAAAATGCGAAAAACATTAAGGAATTTAGAGAGTTTAAATTTTAACTTTCCTTTGAAAAGAACAAATCTACTTAATAAAACTTCTTCCATGTAATTATTTCTTATGCTTTATAAAGCTTATTTAAAGTAGTTGTTTGATTGTTTGTAACGATACCAAAAAAACCATAAAAGAGATTTATTAAGTTTTATTTAATATATATAATTCTAACATTCAATAAATTGAATTATCATATTTTAATTTTCCAAATTTTTAATCATATGCATTAATTGTTGTTCCACTAATAAATACTGCGAGCATTACTCGCTTTAATATATATTCACAATAATATGAAAAAATAAGAGTTACATTTAAATATTAAAGGTTACATACATCTAATAATAAATATATTTTCTAAATAAAAAAGTTAAACTTATCACAATTTCACTCCACGTGTCTAACCAATAAATATTTTGAATCCATTAACTAGTCTTATCATGTTAAAATAAAAAAATAATAAAATCTAGTCAAATTAAATCCCTTAGGCTACTTTTATAAATAAAGTTTATAAAAGAAAAAAATCCTACTGTTATGAATAGAGAAAAAAAATCCTAAAATTACAATAAAAAATAAAATACTCAAGGGAAATTTAGAAAAAAAAAATTCTAATCAATCACTTATCCTTCCTATCAAAATATACGCCCGACTCATATCCAAAGTCAAATTACATACAAAATTACCCATTTGTGTTTATTATTTTCTTTCTCTCAAAATTTTTAAGAAATGACATTTTGGAGCCTTAAGTGTTTATCTAACGCAAAAGAGTTAAAGGAGTTTGACAAGTGTTTCATTGAGGAGCTGAGCACCGAAGAGTTAAAGAAATTTTGATCAATATTTTTAACTTCTTTTTTCTTTATTGCGCTAGGAATGAATTTAATTGTTAGTGTAAGTATTTTATAGTTTTAATTATTACTTCATTTGGAATTTTTGGTTTAATATGCTTGAAATTAAACTAATTCATTGTGTACGACCTTAAAGTCCAAGGGCTTAGAAATGGAGTTTACCCTCCTAAATTGATTTGAAAAATTGTATGTTAAATTGAAGAAGATGGACATGCTTGAAGATAAATCTCTCAAAGAAATTTTAACATTCTTTTATTAAAGTTTTAAATTATTTTATAATTTCTAAATATTAAGGTATCTTATAGTGTTTCTTGGTTTAAATAACTAGATTGAGATGCACCTAACATTTAATAAAATGTTTTTAGTGAGAAACTTATAAAACAAATTTGGCATGTAAGATAAAAGCCATTCACATCATTCATAATATTTGAATAATCAATAAAAAACATTGTCAGCTGACTTAATTATTATAATAATCGTTAATTGACTGACTAATGGACGTTGAGTTGGAAAACTCAAAAAGGCCTTTTTTAAATAATCGTCCATCACAGAATGTAATCGATTACTATATACGAAAATCGAAAGTAGATTGGTTGAAATAATTATTTAATAACTTACTTTAATTGATTACATTGCATTTTAAAGATGAATGCAGAAATCTCAAGAGCATTTTAATCTATTACAAAAAGATGATAATCAATTAATAATTGATTATAGGTTGAAATAATCCATTATTGACAATTAAAATTGTATTTTATAAATTAGGGAACCACTTCATTCAAAAAAAAATCTAAACTTTTTAAAACATAGCAAAAAACACCAAAGAGAGCCTAATTCTTAACATTTTTCCTTGAGAAGAACAAATCTTCTTACACTTTTTAAATAATTATCCAAAACCTCGTGCACTGATTAGTAAGAAAACCACTTTGTCCTTGACAACTTTTACTTGTAAAGATAGTATATCATTCTTTTTTGAAAAAATCACATGCACCAGATGCTATCTTTCTGAATCTTTATCCAACCATTGTGTATTTGATATGTAAAATATGCACGTGATAATTACACCAAACGCATATCTTTGCTATGACAAGTATACCACAGTCGTCAAGTAATAAGTATTTATAGATCAAGGATGTTATACCCACGAGGATAAGCAATTTGGAAACATTATCTTTATTTAATGATTTTTTTAATTTCTCAAAGAGAATGAAAAGAATAATTGGTTGAGAGAGTAATTACTGTAGAAGAATAAATGAATGATAATTTAAAGTAAAAAGAAGTAAGAAAAAGAAAGTGATTGGGATCCTGATTTCACCACTAAGTCTCCCCTTATATTCCTCTCTTTTGTTATTCAAATATAATTATGGTTGGATCGGATTCCTAGCCTCGTGACCGTTCCTTTCAGGATCACCCACGCCGCCTAGGTTAACTAGATTAATTAATTTCTTAAGTTAATACTGAATTGATTAGGGTTTTGCTTCTATGAATCCTGTTGTCCACACTATTACCTACTCATGTCTCTAGGATTTTATAGTAACAATGATCTATTTCTCTAATATTGCCTAGGTTTCTTTTCTTAAAGATAAACACCCAAACATATACCGAATAACATCAAGAATCATATAAAGGGATAAATTAGGGTTATATCGTTCTCACAATCAAAGAGGAATTTAGTTCATGGTAGTAAGAATCACAACACAAAGAATAGTAAAACAGAAAGAATACATAGCCAAGACTTCCCAAGGAATCCAAGTCATGGTGTGCTCCCCTCCTTCTCCTATGCTTGTTGTTGCTCTCTCGTTCCCAATCCCCAATTCCCTAGAGGGGGAATGGCAGAGGCTAAAGTTTCTCTGCTAGTGTGTATCTGGTCGGTCTCGAACTAACTCAACTTGTTATATTTATAGCCTTGAGAATTGGACTTGGGCTTCCTTTGATAAGATCTTAAAAGATAATATGAGATCTTTATTTTTGAAATAAGATAATATCTTCGGCTTCCTTTGCAAAAGATAAGATAAGATAGGATCTTGGAAGATAAGATAGAATCTTGGGCCTGCTTCGAGTCCAACTCGCGCGAGATAATGAGTAACTCGCGCGAGATCATGTTCTAGAGAGCAAACGTGTTGTGCAAGTTAAGTCATCTTGCGCGAGATGGGTTGATGAGTGCAAGATGAACACGAGATAAACCTCCAGAGAGTTCTTGTTCTTCACTGAAGCTCCAATTCGCGCGAGTTGAATTCCAACTTAAACACACGTTTTTGGCTATTTTTACCCTGAAATACTTAAACACACCATCAACAAGCCCTACTACGAATTATTATTATTTAAAAGAAACTAGAGTCATTTTAGGTGGTTTAAGAGTATAAAAAGGACAATTTATTATATAAAAAGAGTACATAAATAACTCACTTTTGTGAGTTATCAGTATTACTTTGTGTTTCTATAGTTGCATAGTTTAGTTTTATTAAAATAAAATTCAAATAGATGTTTTTATTATAGAGGGTTAATAGGACTGTTGATTCTTTGTATCCTAGGCCATATGAAGATATTATAGGGTTAGATGTCTTCTTTTCTTTTTAGGTTTGAAAAGTGTGGTCAGACTTTATTTGAAAAACTTACATCTATAGTGTTGGTTCCAACGCCTAGCTGGATATTTGGAAAAGTGGACGTAGCCTATGGTGAAAGGGAATCACTATAAACATGTGTGCACTCTCTTAATCTCCTTTACTTGTTACAATTTTACATTTGATACAAGAGTTACAAACAAATTGTTTTGTGTTTATCTTTTACTTGTTTATCTTAAAAAGATTGAGGCCTTAATACTCTTTAATAAATTAAGGAAGCAAATCAATGTAAATGACGATACTATCTATTAATACTCTAAAATTTTCAAAAGTTTTGACGACACCAATTCAACCCCCTTCGTGGTGTGGTGTGCAATCATATTGACATTTCATATTATATGTTATTCATAAATTCATAATTTTATTTTCTGTCAGATACCCATATAAGAATATGCACCAAAATCGGCACGTCGTCGCTACCACGTTGTGCCACTAGACAAATGTGACTTTAGCTCTATTCTCACCTAAAATCACTAATGGCATGTTTAGTAATGTTCTTGGAACTCTCAAGCTAAGCTAGGATTCTTAAGTTTCAAGGTTTCTTTCTTGCTTTTCTTTTTGGAGTTCACGGCCAAACCTACTTTAGGCCCTAAACTCCCTTTGTTTTCAATTTTCTTTTCACTATCTCTTTTTATTTTCATCTTTACTTTATCCTCACAAACCTCCTTAGGTGTTAATGATTTCAAGATAATTTTCTTGCCTACATGAGAAAACACATAAGTGTTAGTAACTCCATCATGAATAACATGCTTATCAAATTGCCAAGGTCTACCTAACAAGAGATGAGTAGCTTCCATAAGTACAACATCACACAAAACATCATCTTTATATTTACCTATGGAGAAATTAATAAGAACTTGTTTGTTCACAATCAACTCACCCTTATCACTTAACCATTGTAACTAATGAGGTTTAGGATGTGAAGACAATTTCAAACTTAATTTATCAACTAACCTGGTGCTAGTACAACTACCACTGTCCATAATTAAAGAGCATACATTGACTTCCACTAAGCACCTTGAGTGGAAGATGTTCTCTCTTTGTGAGTCATCCAAGTCTTTGAGGGCACTCCCAAGCATTCTCCTTACCATGAGAAGATCTCCATCTTCGGGTGCTTCATTATCCTCACTTCCATGCTCTTTTGACTCCTCACTTTCACTTGAAGAATGTTGTGAATCTTCACTAATGATGGCTCCATCTATTCTTACAATCATAGCTTTCTTGTTTGACATTGAGAAGAAATATGACCGTGACCCAAACACTTAAAACATTTAATTAAACTAGGTTTAGAAGTAGAATTCTTTACCTCATTACCTTTTGAAGTGTCTCGGTCAAGCTTGGCTTTAGAAGACAATGTGTACTCCTTCTTCCCTTTGTCCCTCCAAGATGATTAATAAGGTGTGGAACTCCTCTTGAATGTTGTTGATGGTCCCTACGGGTGAATCTAGTGGGGGTGAATAGATTCTAGTTGCAAGATAACCCAATTTTCGTGCGTTTCTACTTTCTTTTAATTCAATCAAAACTATTCTTGATTAACTATCTAACCTTAAGACAGAGAAACAAGATATATCAAAGATGCACAGCGGATAGCACAAAAGAAAGATCAAGAAACACGTTAGTGATCAATAGGCATGCGTAATCAATAGCAGTATCTAACTGTTCCAGTTTTAGTTGATTACCGAGTCAATTATCGAACGTATAACAGAAATTAATCGATGATAATAAGCAACATAAGGCAAAAGATAAAGAGTAGAAGGGAGAAGAAGAGTACACAATGATTTATACTAGTTCGGCCCACTGCCTACATCCAGTCCCAACCCAACAACTGTTGTAATCAATTTTCCACTATAATGATCCATTTTGCATTCGTTACATTCACTCTGTAACAAGCAACACAAAAACAAAATCAAAACACCCAATACACCAGTTCTTTAACCCAAAGAACCGTTCCCTTTGACCTTGGCACCTCCAAGATCAAACCTTTGAGAAAACCTTTCTCAAAGAACCATACTCTATCTAGAGAGACCTCTCTCCTAGGATAATCAACCCAAATCCAAATGGGAAACAAAAGATCAGTTAGAAAACACATGTGTGTGTAGATCTGATCACGTATGAAGACTATGAATGCCAACCAATCAGAATATTCAATCAAGATTGCCTTTTGAAAACAAGTTCTTTGAAGAACCTTGAAGTTCTTGATGAATTTCTTGGAATAGAAAGAGTATGTTTGAGCAATTCAAAAGATGCATTTCCAAGAATGTAATTCTTTTCTAAAAGATTTTCAAAAGAGAGGTATTTATATTTTCATTTAAAAATCCAATTTAGGCAATTTCATGAATTTTTGATAGTGGTAATCGATTGCCAGAAACTAGTAATCGATTGAACCAGAAAAGCAAAACATTTCAAGGTGATTTTGCTCATGGTAATCGATTAACCCGAGGGGGTATTCGATTACTCCAGAGCCAAATGTAGTTCCCCACTCTGTTACCCACTAATGGCAGTTGATTACCTTCTATTGGTAATCTATTACCTCAATTGGTTATTAAGACCTTTTTCAAAACATTTTAAGAGGGAAAACCAAACATTTGAATCAAGAGAAATCACACATGATTTGCTTAGCTCTCTAAGGCATTCCAATCAAGAGCAACCACATACAAGCCTAAACTAAACAATCAATACATAAGAAACACCTAGTTACATATCATCTAAGAAAACCAAAATTACACTACATCAAAATCAAAACAACAAGAGAGACACTCGAGCATCTTCAAGCTTTAAGTCCAACAGTTGTCTTCCTCTTCAATTGACTCTCAATCTTCTCGGCTTTGTGTAAGGCATCTCTAAGAGTTACTTAGTGTTAGAGTTCTAGATATCTTGGATGTCATGGTTCAATCCATGAATGAATCTAGCAATGGTGGCCTCCATTGCCTCTTGGTAATCCGCCCTAAGCAGAGTTAACTCAAGGTCTTTGTAATATTCTTGAACACTCTTTGACCCTTGTGTTAGTATTTTCAATTTAACATGTAAATCTCTAGTGTAAGTGTGAGGAACAAACCTTTTCCTCATGACATCTTTCAATTGAGTCCATGAGGTGACTTGAGGCCCCCTCCTAGCAAGGATGGCAAGATTCAATTTATCCTCCTCTCTCAAGTATGTATGGCAAGAATATACTTGGTTTACCTTCATCACTAAATCAAGGTAACTTTTGGCTACTCCTTCTCCAAGGAATGGTGGAAGCTTAATCTTAGTGTTAACTCCACCTTGCCTTGCTCCTCTACCTTGCCTTGCTCCTCCACCTTGGGGAAAAGCACCAGAGCCACAATCATAGGTATGAGGTGACCTCCTTCCTCTATTTCTCCTCTCATCTTCGTATTCATGGTAAGCATAGTCTTCCTCAAAATTGCTTCCACCCTCACTCCCTCTTGGTGAGACATATTCTCTCCTACTACTCCCTCTTCTTTCCCCACTTCTTCTCTCATAAGCCTCTCTTTCTCTTCACTCATTCTCTTCTCTCGGTGCTCTCTCAAAGTATCTTCTTCTATCCTCTTCCTCCCTCAATCTTCTATTACTCTCCTCCCTAACTTCATTTATACTCTCCTTGAGATCATGTTGCAAGTGTGTGAATGTCGCCATCATTGCATCCATCAATCTCTTTGTTCTAGGAGACATGTCATTTCGAACACTTGGAGAGTTATCCATGGCTGCACGAAAGATGTTATAAGCAATAAAAATATAAGATAATAAGTCATTTCCACTCACTAAATGTTTACACTCAACAACTCGTGCATACAATCTTAAAGGCTTTTTTTAGGATGTTCATTCTTGCCTTTTTCCTCTCAACTCTTTAGAGCTTTCTTAGGAATTATAGTGTCCTATTTTTCCAAAATGAAAGAGGAACAGTTTGATGCAAACCCATGAAGCTGTGGAAGTGATCTTCACATGATTCACAAATGAGTGCCCAATCTTCATTCACCAAGTGATCCTTCACTTAAGATCATGAGTAGCTTGTGGAAATATAAACAAGATGCCACAGTTTAGAGTAGAATTCACGGATAGGTAGATAAAGAAGAAGAAAAGGAAAATTGGAGGAGTTTTGAAGTGTGGAAACTCCATGAATTCAAGGGAATTCAATAAGCTTGATGGAGAATCGCCACTTGGATCATGGATCCATGATAAGATTCAAGGTTCTTGGAATAAACCCTAGGAGAGCTGGTAGAGGCCTCCTTAGAGAGATTCCAAAGAGCCATTGATGTTGCCCAATCTAGCTTCTTCAATGCACTCCAAGACAAGCTAAAGGAAGCTTTCGATCAAAGCTTCAATGGTGGAAGGGAAGACTGAAAAAGAAAAGGTGAAGGGGGGTGAGAAATGGTGAGGGTAGGCGCCATGGCTAGCCAATAAGCCTAGGGAGAACCACCACAATGGAGGATGGAATCCATTGATAAGATCCAAGAAACCTTGCTAAGCAAGACAAGAGAATCCTCTCTTAAGAAAAGCTCAAAGCTATTTCATTTATCAAAAATATCAAAAAAGTTTTACAAAGGAGTGGGGTAAGCTTATATAGCCCCACGGTTAGCTTGAGTTGCAAGCCAAGCTAAACCTGATGAAGCCACACTTGGAAGAGATTCCATGGAAGCTCCAAATTGCCCACACTTGCCTTCAACCACGCATCAATCCAAAGAAGCAAAGAAGAAATGGTTCGGTTTAGGTGTTTTTGGTTTTAGGTTCAAGAAATCAAAGTAGAAAATGGATTAGAAAGGAATGAAGATGGCGCCAAGGAGAAGAACTCCTATAAGCCTAGGAGGAACCGCCACAATGGTTGAAGAAGCCATTGATAAGATTCAAGGTCTTCCCTAAGGGAACAAGAGAAAATTCTCTCAAAAGCTAGAAGCTATTTTCATTCATCAAAAGTTCTTTACAAAGGAGAAGCTTAGGGTATTTATAGGTTGCAAAAGCTTGGGCTCCAAGTAATCTTAGCTTGCCTTGCAAGCTAAGTAGCCTTTAACCACGGTTGGGAGCCACTAATCACGGTTAGGGCTCAACCAATCCGTGGAGCTTCCTTGCAAGCCAAGTAACCCAAGTGGTTAGTTGGTTGTTAGGAAGCACATGGCCTTCACATGGTCTTGTCCCCTCCTTGTCTCCTTCTTGTCTCCTCCTTAAGACCATGTGATGTGCCATGTCATCAATCCTCTACCTTTCTTAATCAAGGGTGGAGATCTTTGATTAAGCTTAGGCATGGATCCAAAGCTTAATTAAAGGCTCCCTCCTTGTTTAAGAAGGTTTTCAAGCTCACACAAGTTTTTAGAACAAAAAATGATTTTATTCAATTTTTAAATTCTTGTGTGGCTTGACTTAGGAGTGTGGCATGCGTAGGATTAGATGGAGCCTTAGGCCTTGGGCCTATGAAAACCCACGGGCTTAAGCCCAAGTATTCCCTAAAGCTATTACAACATAGGACTTAGTTATGTTTCAAAAGAATTTACAAGTAAACTACAAGTACTAGGTCCTATACTATCTTCTTGTGCTTGGAGTCTTCCCACCTCCTCTTCTAGCTTCCTTTGCATGCTTCTAGTAACTCTTCTAGATGTTCCTACATCAAACCCTCCTTCTTGGCTTGAACTTGTCCCCAAGTTGAGGTCATCATTTGTACCTACATCACATAAAGAAAGATCGGTTATATTGAAAGAGTTACTACCACCATACTTACTTGGTAAGTCGAGCTTGTATGCATTTGCCCCCAATTTTTCTATGATCTTGAAGGGTCCATCTCCTCTTGGAAGTAGCTTGGAACTCCTTAAGGTAGGAAACCGTTCCTTTCTCAAATGAAGCCAAACCATATCCCCTACTTTGAACTCAATGTCTTTGTGATGTTTGTTGTAGGTTCTTGCTATTTGCTCATTCTTTTTCTCTATTTTCTCCTTTACTTGAGCGTGTAGCTCTTGGATCTTTCTAGCCCTCTCTTGACCGCTCCTATTACAAGAAAACTCAATAGGCAAAGCCACTAGATCAAGTGGGGTGAGTGGGTTAAATCCATAAACAATTTGAAAAGGAGAAAATTTAGTAGTGGAATGTTCAACCCTATTATAAGCAAACTCAATATGAGGTAGCCAATCTTCCCAACTCTTTATTTTGTCACCAACAAAAGTTCTCAATAGTTGACCCAAGGTTCTATTGACAACTTCGGTTTGCCCATCCGTTTGGGGGTGGCAAGTTGTAGAGAAAAGAAGTTTGGTTCCAAGACAACTCCAAAGGGTCCTCCAAAAGTGTCCAAGAAATTTTGAATCTCTATCACTCACAATGGTCTTGGGTACTCCATGGAGCCTCACTACTTCCTTAAAGAATAGTCTTGCAATATGAGAAGCGTCATCAACTTTCTTGCAAGCTATGAAATGAGCCATTTTTGAGAAACGACATACAACAACAAAGATACTATCCATCCCTCTTTTGGATTTGGGAAGGCCAAGGATGAAATCCATGGATATATCCATCAAGGGGAGGAAGCAATCGGAAGGGTTGGTAGAGACCATTAGGGGAGACTTTAGATTTGGCCTTGTTACAAGTGATGCATTTAGAGATGTGCTTGACGACTTGAACTCTCATATGAGGCCAATAGAAGTTCTCTTGTAACATGGCCAAAGTCTTATCTCTTCCAAAATGACCCATCAATCCTCCTCATGAGTTTCAACCACCAACAAGTCCCTCAAAGAAGATTTAGGTACACACAATGCTTGGCCTTTAAAGAGATATCCATTGTGCCTAAAATAGTCTTTGAATGCACCTTTGGTACTTGATTCCCATGCAAGACCGAAATCCTTATCCAAGGCATACATAGGTTTAATATGGTCAAAACCATACATCTTACACTCAAGCATGTTTATCAAAGTGTGCCTTCTACTTAGAGCGTCGGCAACTATGTTACTAGACCCCTTTTTATACTTGATGATGTAAGGAAATTGTTCTATGTATTCTACCCATTTGGCATGCCTCTTATTCAATTTTCCTTGCCCTCTCAAATGCTTTAGGGCTTCATGGTCCGTATGGACTATAAACTCTTTAGGTAGCAAGTAGTGTTGCCACACATGTAAAGCCCTTACTAAAGCATATAATTCTTTATCATAGGTAGAGTAGTTAAGGTGCCCCCCTTTAGTTTTTCACTAAAATAAGCTATGGGATGCCCTCCTTGCATGAGAACCGCACCTATGCCTACATTTGACGCATCACATTCAAGTTCAAATGATAAAGAGAAATTTGGTAAAGCAAGTATGGGTGCGTGTGTGAGTTTGTGTTTGAGCACCTTGAAGGCTTCTTCTTGAGAAGGCCCCATGAAAACTTAATGTCCTTTTTTACAAGTTCATTCAATGGACTAGCTATGGTGCTAAAGTCCTTTACAAATCTTCTATAGAAACTAGCTAAGCCATGAAAACTCCTTACCTCCTTTACACATGTTGGTGTGGGCCATTCCTTGATAGCTTGTATCTTGGCTTCATCTACTTCCACTCCCTTTGAGCTTACAACGAATCCAAGGAATACAACTTTTTCGGCCCCAAAGATACATTTATCCTTATTTGCATACAATTTTTCTTTCCTAAGTACTTCTAAAACACTTTTCAAATTATTTACATGCTCTTGAAAACTTCTACTATATACTAAAATATCATCAAAATATACTACTACAAATTTACCTAGGAACTCCCTTAGCACATGATTCATGAGTCTCATGAATGTACTAGGAGCATTAGACAATCCAAATGGCATTACTAGCCACTCATATAATCCAAATTTAGTCTTAAAGGCGGTTTTCCATTCATCTCCATCTTTCATTCTAATTTGATGGTAACCGCTTTTGAGATCTATTTTGGAAAATAGAGTAGATCCATGTAATTCATCTAATAGATCATCTAATCTAGGAATTGGATGTCTATATCTAATAGTGATATTATTTATTGCTCTACAATCGGTACACATTCGCCACGTACCCTCCTTCTTAGGAACCAAGATGATAGGTGATGCACAAGGAGAGAGGCTTTCTTTGACCCATCCTTTCTTCAAGAGGTCTTGGACTTGCTTCTCAATCTCCTTGGTTTCACTTGGTGAGCTCCTATAGGCGGGTTTGTTGGGCAATTGGGAACCCGGAATGAGATCTATTTGATGTTCTATACCCCACAAGAGGTGGCAATCCATGGGGAAGATCCAAAGGAAAGACATCTTGGAATTCCTCAAGTAATTCATCTATGGACTTGTCATCACCTACACAAGCATTGCTCAATGTTAAAGGAGTAGGCATACACAAAAACATAGATTTCCTAGCTAAGTATTCCCTTTTTATTTCATTGCATGTAACAAGTAATGTCTCTTTACATTTACTATGACTAATATTATTATTACAACTTGAATCATTTTTCAAAACAATTTTCTTTTTGCTTTGCTTCTCGGCCAAGGCTTTGGGTGCTTTGGAATTCTCGGCCTCTTCACTCTTTGGCTCTTGGGACCTCCTAAGTCTTAACTTGACTTGGTCCTCACATACCTCCTTTGGTGACAAAGGTTTTAGTAAAACTTTTCTACCTTCAAAAGAAAACAAGAAAGTGTTAGCAAGACCATCATGAATCACATTTCTATCATATTGCCATGGTCTACCTAGGAGTAAATGAGTAGCTTCCATTGGAACTACATCACACAAAACACTATCAACATATTTTCCTATAGAAAAGTCTATCATGCATTGTCTATTAACCTTTATTTCACCATTTTCACTAAGCCATTGTAATTTATAAGGTCTAACATGAGTAATAGTAGGCAATTCAAGTTTAGCTACAAGACCCTCACTTACAACATTTGTACAAGAACCTCCATCAATGATTAAGGAACATACATTACCCTTTACCTTGCACCTTGTATGGAAAATGTTTTCCCTTTGTGTGTCATCAATTGCAAGGTTCAATTTAAGGAGTCTCCTTACCATAAGCAAGTCACCCTCTTCGGCTTCTTCACTATGGATGGATGCTTCCTTTTCTTCTTCCTTTTCACTTGAAGATCCTTGTGAAGATTCACTTATAGTTTCTCCTCCTCTTGTGACCATTGTCCTTTTGTTAGGACATTGAGATGCAATGTGGCCCTTCCCTAAACACTTGAAACATTTTATGTTACTTGATCTCAAGGGATTAGGTTGAGAAACTACCTCTTTAGGCTTGGTGGAGTCTCGGCTATCTCTCCCTTTAGGCTTGGAAGATGGTTCCTTGTTTTCCTTTCCTTTCCAAGAAGAAGTGTTTGGCGTGGACACCCTTTTTGCTTGCCTTCTCTTAAGTTGTGACTCAATTCTCTCGGCTAGGTGTATGGCCTCTTCAATGTGGGAGTACCTTTGCAACTCCAACACATCTTGGATTTCTCGGTTCAACCCATTCACAAACCTTGCCAAAGTAGACTCCAAACTCTCCTCTATGTGTGCTCTTAGCATGGTGATTTCAAGGTCCTTGAAGTATTCTTGAACACTTCTATTCCCTTGATACAATCTTTGTAATTTGTTGTGTAGATCCCTTAGGTATGTGGGTGGTACAAAACGCTCTCTCAAGGCATGCTTCAAGGCTTCCCATGTGGTCACTCTTGGCCTAATGCAACCGTAGCCCCTATCTTGTTGATTCCACCAAATCATGGCATAGTCTTCAAATTCTAGGGTCACTAGGTGTAGCTTTTCTCTTCACTCAACAAGGGATAGCTTGAGAAAATTTGGTCCACTTTCATGGCCCAATCTAAGTATGCTTCGGGTCCTCCACTACCATTGAACTTAGGTATGGTGATCTTCACAAACCTCTCATCAAATCTATCTTCCTCCTCCCAATGGGTCCTCCTTCCTTCTCGGTTTTCTCTTGCCTCTTCTCGGCCATACCTTCCCCCATTCCTCCTAGTATGGTAAAAAGGTTCATTCCTAGGAAAAGGTTCTCTAAAAGGAATTCCTTCATCACTTCCAATGGAGGTTTTAGGTTCCCTTTCCCTACTACTTCTCCTTTCTCCTTCATCGTCATGTCTTCTCCTATTTCCACTCATCCTTTCTCTCCTATCCCCCTCATTATTCAAAGATCTTTTCCCCCTCGGTTCTCCCTCCTCAATCTTTCCTCACTCTCCCTCAATTTAGCATCCATTTTCTCCATCACCAAGTTCAAAATATTTAGTGTCCTAGGTGACAAGTCTTGTCCAACACTAGATGGACTTGCCATGGCTGCAAGAAAGAGTTAGTATACAAGAAAATAAGGAAAGCAATAAACCTTTCAACACTCTCTAAGTGTATCCACTCACACTCGTGTATCACTCAAATCAAGGCTCTTTTTATGAGGATGCTCTCTTGCCTTTTACCACTCTTTCTCTATGTTCTAGTAGGGATTATCCTCTAATCAATTATCAAGGTTCTTAGCATACCATTATGAAAGAGGAACAGCACCTAACTAGGCTTAAGAGGTCAAGAAAGACAAGAGACTCTAAGACAAAACCACGAGAATCCAAAGGAGACAAGCAATAAAAGCTCAAAATGAAATGAATGGCTACTCAAATTGTGGAGAAAATTTAATGAGACAATGGCACATAATAGGGCAGCAAAATATCATATAAAAGCCCAAGGAAACATGTCAAAACAGAGGCATATCATGAGGTAATCAAAACTGGACAGCAAGCACTTCAAACCACTTAGAAACCGAAATTAGAAACCGATTTTGAGAAAAATCAGCAAAATATTAGAGACCGATTTTGCCTAGTTTCTATACTTTGCTAGCTCTCATGCTTCTCATGCAAAATTCAATTAAATGCCTTTATGTTCAGTACAATAATATGTCCAGCAAAGTGCAGTGCAGTGGAGAAAAAGAAAATTACATGTAAAGAACCAAAAGATACACAATTCACTAGGAAGCTCAAAACTAGAATTTCAACTAGAATGTGTAGGCTCTTTCCTAGGTCCAATGGTGTTTCTTTTGTGTAACTCTTTTCTTTTTCACTTTCTTTTGCTCTTATGTTGCAGTACTCTCTCTTTTCTTTTCACTTTCTATGGCTCTCTAATTGTGCTTTTTGTTTTATAGCCACTACTCTTCACTACTTGTTTTTCTTTTCACTTGTTTTTCTTTCTCTTCTCTTTTCTTTCTTTTGATTTTGATTCTTTTCTTTTGTAATTGTATGGCTGGACCGAAACCTCTAAGGAACTAAAAGCCTCTTCTAGGTTCAAATCCTAGCTTATCATAGCAATTACAAAGTCTACTCAAAATTTCAAAACAAATAGCAATCTAAAATTACTAAAAATTCAAAATCATGCAAGCATATACTAGTAGATGTTCCTAGCACTTAGAAATCATGTACTATGCGTGTGGAAGATTAAAGTGCAGTACAAAACCAGTAATTATGCCTCACAATACAGTGGAAAACACGGCTAAACAAAATCCTAATGACATACATGAATTAAAAAACTTGCAAGAGCAAAATTCATGAAAGATTATGGAGTCAAAATTTGCAAGCTATTCAATCATGTATTCAAAGAAAATGATGGAACATATCAAGATGACGCTACGGCCTAATGCAGTAACTATAAGAAGAAAATATGCTCCAAACTCAAAACTACTAATGAGACAACTCAAGGAACTCAAATAAGCTACTCAAAGAAGAAGACACAAGATTCAATCGGTGGAAGAACTCAAAAGAAAAACAAGACTCAACTAACCGGTGTGAAGATTCAAAGTTGAAGGTAACCTTGCTCTAGATACCACTTGATGAAGCCACACTTGGAAGAGATTCCATGGAAGCTCCAAATTGCCCACACTTGCCTTCAACCACGCATCAATCCAAAGAAGCAAAGAAGAAATGGTTCGGTTTAGGTGTTTTTGGTTTTAGGTTCAAGAAATCAAAGTAGAAAATGGATTAGAAAGGAATGAAGATGGCGCCAAGGAGAAGAACTCCTATAAGCCTAGGAGGAACCGCCACAATGGTTGAAGAAGCCATTGATAAGATTCAAGGTCTTCCCTAAGGGAACAAGAGAAAATTCTCTCAAAAGCTAGAAGCTATTTTCATTCATCAAAAGTTCTTTACAAAGGAGAAGCTTAGGGTATTTATAGGTTGCAAAAGCTTGGGCTCCAAGTAATCTTAGCTTGCCTTGCAAGCTAAGTAGCCTTTAACCACGGTTGGGAGCCACTAATCACGGTTAGGGCTCAACCAATCCGTGGAGCTTCCTTGCAAGCCAAGTAACCCAAGTGGTTAGTTGGTTGTTAGGAAGCACATGGCCTTCACATGGTCTTGTCCCCTCCTTGTCTCCTTCTTGTCTCCTCCTTAAGACCATGTGATGTGCCATGTCATCAATCCTCTACCTTTCTTAATCAAGGGTGGAGATCTTTGATTAAGCTTAGGCATGGATCCAAAGCTTAATTAAAGGCTCCCTCCTTGTTTAAGAAGGTTTTCAAGCTCACACAAGTTTTTAGAACAAAAAATGATTTTATTCAATTTTTAAATTCTTGTGTGGCTTGACTTAGGAGTGTGGCATGCGTAGGATTAGATGGAGCCTTAGGCCTTGGGCCTATGAAAACCCACGGGCTTAAGCCCAAGTATTCCCTAAAGCTATTACAACATAGGACTTAGTTATGTTTCAAAAGAATTTACAAGTAAACTACAAGTACTAGGTCCTATACTATCTTCTTGTGCTTGGAGTCTTCCCACCTCCTCTTCTAGCTTCCTTTGCATGCTTCTAGTAACTCTTCTAGATGTTCCTACATCAAAACCTAACCTAACTAACTAACTTAACCGAACTAACTAACTAGGCTTAGGATAACCAACTAACTAATAATGAAGCTAGGGAAGTTACATGTCACTTTCCAAGTGACATGTCATCAATCCTTGATCTAAACCCTTGAATAGGGAGACTTGATCAAGGGTTGAGGTTTCTCCTTAAGTGGAGACATGGATCACCACTTAAGTAGAAATCTACTTCACCCTCATCTCTTGAGTTCACTTTAGAATTTCACCCAAACTCAAATTAACTTGAAATTCATTTGAAATTCTAATGCGAACTTTATTGTTCATCTTTTCATTATTTGGATCCTTAAGCCATGCAACCGAAACATACAAGAAAAGAAAACCAAATACTGTGAGCTTGCCAAGCTCATAACATGGCATTACAAGATTCAAAAGTATTTACAAGAAGATTACAATAATCCTTAGTATTTATAAGGTCTTGAAGCTTGTAGCACTTTTTGACCTTCTCCAACTCCTCTTCTAGCTTTTGGAGCATGCTCCTAGTGAGTCTCCTTGGAGGAGGTTCCTCTTGTGGCTTAGCTTGAACTTGCCCTCAAGTGATTTGGTTCTTCAAGACCTACATCATACAAAGATAGATCACAAACATTGAAAGAATTACTAACACCATAATCAATAGGTAAGTCAAGTTTAAAAGCATTTGGGCCAAGTTTCTCAATTATTTTGAATGGACCGTCTCCCTTTGGCATCAATTTAGAGCTCCTAAGATTTGGAAATCTTTCTTTCCTAAGGTGTAGCCACACTAGATCTCCTTTCTTGAATTCCACATGCTTTCGATTCCTATTGTGAATTCTAGCCACTTGTTCATTTCTCTTCTCAATTTGCTCCTTTGTCCTAGCATGCAATTCCTTGATCTTCTCGGCCTATCCCTTGCATTCTTGTTAGTAGTAAACTCTAAAGGTAAAGCAACAAGATCAAGTGGAGTAAGAGGATCAAAACCATATACTACTTGAAAAGGAGAAAGTTGAGTAGTAGAATTCTTTACACAGTTATAGGCAAATTCTACATGAGGAAGCCACTCTTCCCAATCTTTAAGGTTATCCTTCACAAAACTTCTCAAGAGTTGGCCAAGTGTGCAGTTCACCACTTTCGTTTGGCCGTCGGTTTGTGGGTGACATGTTGTGGAGAAGAGAAGCTTTGGGCCAAGCATGCCCCACAAGGTCCTCCAAAAATGACTTAGAAACTTAGAGTCTCTATCACTTACTATAGTTTGAGGAACACCATGGAGTCTTACCACCTCCTTAAAGAATAACCTAGCTATGTTAGAAGCATCATCAACCTTTTTACAAGGAATAAAGTGTGCGATTTTTGAAAATCTACACACCACTACAAAGATACAATCCAAACCTCTTTTAGATCTTGGTAAGCCAAGAACAAAGTCCATAGACAAGTCCATCCAAGGAGCATTTGGGCTCGGCAAGGGTTGATACAAACCATGGTTAGAGACTTTAGACTTGGCTCTATTGCAAGTGACACACATTTTCACAAATCGGTTTACTTGAGCCTTCATCTTAGGCCAATAGAAATGTTCTTGCAATATAGCCAAAGTTTTGTCCCTACCAAAATGGCCCATCACACCACCTTCATGTGATTCACTCACTAATAGATCTCTTAAGGAACCTTTGGGAATGCACAAACACTTCCCTTTGAAAAGATAATCATTTTGTTTGTAAAAATCCTTGTGAGATCTATTGGTGCATGAATTCCATAGTTGGCCGAACTCATCATCAACACAATACAATGCTTTTATACGTTCAAAACCAAGAAACTTACTTTCAAGCATAGCAATTAGAACATATCTCATATTAAGGGCATCGACTGCTACATTAGTAGATACCTTCTTATACTTTATAACTGTTGACTTTAAAATATTCGTGTGTGTCAATCTTGCGGCAAGTGTACCGGTCGTCACAAGTTTAGAAATAGTGAGAAAGGGATGTCGAACCACAGAGACTAATTGTGAAGTATCGAATGCTCAACGTGTGTTGCTATTAGAACGAATCAGTGAAGTAAACATTGATATAGGAAACTAAGTAATTATGCAAGATTAAGTAATCTTACTGTAAAGCAAGTAATGAGATGCAGTAAATGTTTAAGTTTCAGAAATGATAAAATGAGTTAGGGAATAGGTTCATTCAATTCCTTCTTTCAAGTAACTAATTCCTATAGCAATTCAACATAACTTCAATCGATTGGAGACTAGAATTTGTGATACATTAGACTAAGTCTATTCCTAGGTCATTAGTCACTTTGAATGACTTCTATAATCCCTAATCCCTTAGGTGAAAACAAAAATTCATTCAAGAAGCGAAACAGATAAATTCACAATGTCTCATAACATGCAAGTTCTATTCCTAGACTCAGGCACAATTATAGTGATGTACTTCCTCTCCTAATTCAACTATCAATCTTCCGAAGGCATAATAGAAATGAGAAACAACAACTCAAGGAACAGTTCAATCCAATTCAAACATTATTATTCCTATCACTATTTGAACTTCATGAATTAAACCTCACGAAATTGCAGTAAGTAGGAAGAGATCAATCAATTAACTGAAATTACAACTGAATTAACATAGGAATTCATTACAAGCATTCTGAAATTGAAATCCCCTTTCCCTAACCTAAAAGTCTAGCCTAGCATGGAAATAGGAAAAGAAAGAATAGAAAAAGAAATCAAAACCGAGAAGCATTCCATGAATCCTTAGGTCTTGCTTCCACAAACTCCAAAGCTTCAAGAATCTCCTTGGTTTGATGGAGAAGGAGGAGAACGAAGGTGGAGAAGAGAGAAAACGAGAGAAGCGTGCACGAGAAGCCAACTGAAAAACTGAATTATGAATGGTATATGTGATTTTCGCGCCCAAAAGCCCTTTTATAGCTGATGAAATGCGCCACCCACTTAAGAGGCACGCACCCTGGCGCATTTGTGCCGCAAGGGGAGGTTGAACGCACCCCCCTGGCGCGCCTGGGCGCATGCGCGCCCCTGTATGTGCTTGAAACGCGCCCTGGCGCACTCTAACAGCTTTGGAGGGTCCATCTTGTGACTTGGCTGTTGGACTTAAAGCTTGAAGATGTGTTTGTTCTCCTTTTTAGTGTTTTGATTTTGATGTGATGGAATTGTGGTTTATCTTGATAAAGTGTAATTAGGTTCTTTCTATGTATTGTGTGTTGAGCTTAGGCATGTTTGTGTTTGATTCCTAGTTTGGATAACTCAGGGAGTTTTGTTATCTTGTGTGTGATTACTCATTTGACAAATGGATGATTTCCGTTCTTAAAACAAGTCTTGAAAAACCTTTGGGAACCAATTTGAGGTAATAGATTACCAACAAGAGGTAATCAACTACCAAACAATAGGTATCAAAGTGAGAAAAACCATTTGTTCAGTAGAGTAATCAATTACCAACAGTAGGTAATCGATTACCATGCTCAAAAATCACTCAAGATTGCATTCTTCACTGAGGTAATCGATTACCCTCCCTAGGTAATCGATTACCAAGTCCTCCCTCTTTGGAGTAATCGATTACCCTCCCCTGGTAATCGATTACCTAAGTTTTCCCATTGGGGTAATCGATTACCCACATCCGTAATCGATTACGTGTTGTGTTTTTCTCGGGGTAATCGATTACCCCCCCGGTAATCGATTACCACGTTCAAAAATGCACCCAAAATCGTAACGACTATTTTAATCGATTACCCACTTCTTGTAATCGATTATCTTGACCGTTGAGCCCTCAGTTTGCCTAAAACAAGCTTCAAACTTCTCTTTAAAAGGCTTTTTGATGAGAATCTTGGAAAAACCCTTGGAACTACATCTTTTGAACATATTCTTACACTTTCATATACTCTGAAATCAGAGATTATCATTTCTTTCCAAGAAACTCAAAGAGAACTTGAAGAGCTGATTTTGTTTTCCAAAGGAAAGGCAAACCTGTTGTATTTCTCTATTTGGGTGGCATTCTTTGTGCATTCTTTGTGATCAGATCAACACATCAGGTGTATTCTAAACTGATCTTTACTTGTTTCTTTGTTTACTGAGTTGTTGCTCTAGGAGAGAGGTCTCTCTGGATAGAGTAAGTGTATTTGAGAAGTGTTTTCTCAAAGGTTTGATCTTGGGTGTGCCAAGGTTAGGGAAGAACTGTTCTTTGGGTTGAAGAACAGGTTTTGGGTGTTTTGATTTCGTTTTTGTGTTGCTTGTTGCAGAGTGAATGTAATAGAACACAAAAGGGATCATTTGATAGTGGAAAGCCAATCGCAACAGTTGTTGGGTTGGGACTGGATGTAGGCAGTTAGCCGAACCAGTATATATCGTTGTGCACTCTTCTCTTCCTTATCCTCTTTACAGTTTTTCCTTATATTGCTATTATCATTGTTTAAATTCTGCAGTATATTTGGTAACTGTATTGATAATCAACTCAGTAATTGATACGGTAATTGAATCAGTAATAGAATAGGTAATTGAATCGGTAATTGATACGGTAATTGATAGGTGAATCTAGAACTGATTTGTTTGAATTCAAAAGGAATTAGAGTCTTGCGAGTTTCGGCTAAAATTGAACAAGAATCTATTCACCCCCCCCCTCTAGATTCATACATAGGGACCAACAATTGGTATCAGAGCAACTTCTAGTAAGTTGCTCTAGAATTTGATCCATAATGGCCAGTAATCAATTACCATTTGCTGAAGGTGCCTCTATTAATAGACCTCCTCTGTTTTGTGGTGATAACTATCCTTTTTGGAAAGTTAGGATGAAAATTTTTATGGAGTCTATTCATAGAAGTATTTGGCAAGGTTATTGTAAATCGATTTCAAAATCCCCACATATATAGTTGATGGAAATGAATTAGAAAAACCATTTGAGAAGTGGGAACCAGAAGAAATTAGGAGAGCAGAAAATGATGCTAAAGCTTTAAATATTATACATTCTGCTTTAAACTCTGATGAATTTTTTAGAATTTCAGCGTGTAACACAGCCAAAGAAGCGTGGGATCTAATAAGGGTCACACATGAAGGTACCGCTGAAGTACGAAGGGCAAGGAAGAATACCTTGATCCAAAAGTATGAAACATTTAGAATGGCACAAGGCGAGTCTATAATGGATATGCAGAAACGGTTCACACACATTGTGAATCATCTAAAAGGACTTGGAAAAGTCTTCGTTGAAGAAGAGGTAAATGTGAAGGTGCTAAAGTCATTGAGCGAGAAAATGGCAACCAACGATCACAAGCAATCACCGAATCAAAGAACTTAGCACCGATGACCGGTGCGAGTTATTTGGTAAGTTGAGGAATATGAAATGGATATGTCTCGTATTCTTGATGAGAAGAGAAGATAAGAAAGCCAAAGGCTTAGCACTCAAGATGGAAGATTACAGACAAGTGAGAGCGACTCATCATGTGTGGAAGTGAATCGAGAAGAAGAGAATATGAATCTCATGGTGAGAAAATTCAAAAAGTTCATGAGAAAGAACAATGATAAAAGGAGATTCAACAATTCAAGAAAAGGCTTCAAGAGGAATGAAGGTTCGTCTTCAAAGGTCACATGTTATGAGTGTGGAAAGATGGGTCACTACAAATCGGAGTGTCCCAACATGAAGAAAAATAACAGCAGTGAACTTAGAAGAGTAGAACATGAGGAAAGGCCCAAGAAGGATAAATTCCGCAAGAAAAAGGCCTACATAGCTTGGGAAGAAAATGACTCCTCATCCTTTAGTGAGAGTGACAATGAAGAAGCAAATTTGTGTCTCATGGCAAAACCAACTTCGGATGATGAGGTAAGTGATTCCGATTCATCGTACAAGATTATGATGAACTATATAATGCTTTTTGTGAACTCTTCAAAGAAAGCTGAAAGAATAGAAAAATTGAACAAAGTTTTGAAAAACAATATCTCTTATTTAGAAAATGATATTTTGTTTTAAAACTAATGTTCAAAATCTGAAAAAAAGAAAATAATGCCTTGAAACTACCTTGTTCAAAGTGTAAGTCTTTTGATGCCTCTTTGAAAAAGAAAAACATAAAGTTCTGCATTTAGGCAAACCAAGTAATAATAAAACTTTCCCATGCAGTTATTGTATGAAACGGACACACATCTTATAATTGCATGATTAGGAAGAAAGGAATATCTAGTGGTTTGTTTAAATGGATTAGGAAAGATTATCACAGTTTAACATGCATGGACCCAACAAAATTTGGGTACCAAAATCAAAGTGATATCTTATTTCGTAGGTGTGCTTGAGAGCCAAACACTCAACTTGGTATTTGGATAGTGGCTGCTCAAGACATATGACCGGAGACAAGAGCAATTTTATCTCCTTCAAATCCAAAGAATCTGGTTCGGTAGTATATGGAGATAATAACAAAGGGAAAATTCTGGGTATTGGTGCTGTTGGAGACAAATCCAATCCTGTCATTGAAGATGTACTGCTTGTGGAAGGATTGAGATACAATCTTCTGAGTATTAGCCAACTCTGTGACAAAGGTTATCATGTGTCATTTGATCAAGGAAGCTGCAAAATTAGTAGCAGTAAATCAAATGAGGTACTAATGATTGGTAAGAGACATGGTAACATCTACATCCTTGAACTTAATCATTCATCATCATATCATGCATGCCTTGCATCAAATGATGATATATCTTGGCTTTGGCATAGACGCATAGCACATATTGATGTTCATCAACTTAATAGACTGTCATCTAAAAACTTAGTGGAAGGGTTACCTAACTTAAAGTTCAATAGAGAAGGTCTATGTGATGCATGTCAAAAAAGGGCAAGCATCTAGAAACTCTTTTAAATCTAAAAATATTGTTTCAACCTCTAGACCACTTGAACTATTGCACATGGATTTGTTTGGACCCTAGAACTGCTAGTTTAGGTGGAAACCTATATGGACTAGTTTTAGTGGATGACTACTCTAGATTTACTTGGGTTGCATTTATACCAAGTAAAGACAATGCCTTCAAAGTTTTCAAAGTTATTGCCAAAAGGATACAAAACGAAAAAGATTTGAAAATTAAGTCCCTTAGGAGTGATCATGGAGGTGAATTTGAAAATGAATCTTTTGAAAAATTTTGTGAAAAATATGGAATTAATCACAACTTTTCTGCACCAAGAACTCCACAACAAAATAGAGTTGTTGAGAGGAAAAATAGATCTTTAGTAGAACTAGCTAGAACTATGTTAAATGAATATGATTTGCCAAAATATTTTTGAAATTTGAAGCAGTTTCCACTGCTTGCTATGTTCTAAATAGAATTGTGATTCGTCCTATTTTAAAGAAAACCCCCTATGAACTCTATAAGGACAAAAAGCCTAATATTTCTCATTTTAAAGTATTTGGCTGCAGATGTTTTGTTCTGAATAATGGCAAAGAACCCCTTGGTAAGTTTGATGCCAAGGCGGATGAGGCAATTTTTATTGGGTATTCATCAACTAGTAAATCATATAGAGTTTATAATAAAAGAAGAATGTGCATTGAGGAATCTGTGCATGTAAAGTTTGATGAATCTAACAATTCCCAAAAGGGAAGTGCTCTTGTTGATGATGATGAAAGTACAGGTGATGACAGCAATAGCAAACCTCAAGAACAGCAAGATCCACCAACCATTTCTCAAGAACAGCCAAAAGAATGGAGGAAACCAAGAGACTTATCTCTTGACAACATCATTGGTGACATCCATAAGGGAGTATTTACTAGATCTTCCTATAATATGTTTTGTGATGATTATGCATTTGTATCTCAATTTGAACCCTCTTGTGTTGATGATGCTATTAATGATGAATTTTGGATGAATGTTATGCATGAGGAGTTGAATCAATTTAAAAGGAATGATGTTTGGGAATTAGTTCCTTTTAATAGAGATATGAATATAATTGGAACAAAATGGGTGTTTAAGAATAAGTTAGATGAGAATGGAATTGTGGTTAGGAATAAAGCTAGACTAGTAGCAAAGGGTTATAACCAACAAGAAGGAATAGATTTTGGTGAAACTTATGCCCCTGTTGCTAGATTAGAAGCTGTGAGAGTTTTACTTGCTTTTGCCTGCATACATAATTTTAAGCTATATCAAATGGATGTTAAAAGTGCATTTCTAAATGGCTATATCAATGAGGAAGTTTTTGTTTCACAACCTCCTGGATTCACTGACTTTAGTTACCCTGAACATGTATATAAACTTAAGAAGGCCCTCTATGGTCTTAAGCAAGCCCCTAGACAATGGTATGAAAGATTAAGTACATTTCTTTTGTCAAAAGGGTATCACAGAGGAAATGTTGACAAGACTCTCTTTATTAGAAAGAAGTCTAACTACATTTTATTGGTTCAAGTATATGTTGATGATATCATTTTTGGATCAACCAATAAATCTCTGTGTGAAGAATTTGTGGCAAGCATGAAGGGTGAGTTTGATATGTCCATGATGGGAGAACTCAAATTCTTCCTAGGACTACAAGTCAAACAACTAAAGGAAGGAATCTTCATTCATCAAGCAAAGTACACTAAGGAATTACTGAAGAAATTTGACATGGAGAGTTGTAAAATCTCTAATATCCCTATGTCAACTAATCTCTATTTAGATAATGATGCTGCTGGATTAGGAGTAGACCAAACTAAATATAGAGGGATCATAGGATCTCTTTTATATCTTACAGCAAGGAGTATGTCACTTGTTTGGAGAATGCTTAGTCTCTTGGTATAGCAAGAAACAAGCATGTGTTGCTCTATCAACAGCTGAGGCGGAGTACGTAGCTGCTGGTAGCTGCTGTGCTCAAACCATTTGGTTGAAGCAACAACTTGAGGATTTTGGACTAAAGCTTGATCACATTCCTATCAAGTGTGACAACACAAGTGCAATTAGTATCACTAAGAACCCGGTCTTACACTCAAGAACAAAGCATATAGAAGTGCGTCATCATTTCATAAGAGATCATGTTGAGAAAGGAGATTGTGTAGTAGAGTTCATTGATACAGAGAATCAACTCGCGGATATCTTCACAAAACCTCTACCAAAGGAGAGGTTTTTCAAACTTAGAACAAATCTTGGTATACTAAGTGAAGAACATCTCTCATGAAATCCCTAAGTATAGAAAGATAAATCATTCACTATGCTTAAACAAAGTATGAATTCATTACATAACTTGATCATGACCAATTGTGTGATAAAACATGTGAAATTAAGTGATTTTTCAAAATTTTCATGATTTTTCATGTGCAGTAATCGATTACCAGCTTTGGGTAATCGATTACCATAAGTGAAGTCTCTGATGTAATCGATTACCATACATAGGTAATCGATTACCAGTGTGAGGTCCTCTGATGTAATCGATTACCATATATGGGTAATCGATTACCAAGGCTGGGGTCTCTGATGTAATCGATTACCACAACAGGGTAATCGATTACCATGGGTTCAAAGTTCACAAATTGGGTTACTGCTATAAGCGGTAATCGATTACCACGATAGGGTAATCGATTACCTTCGTTCTGAACAGATTTTTCTGCCAAAATCTTGGTTCTGGGCTTAATCTTTTGAGTTTCCCTTGAGCCCAATACCTAGATTCAATGTATCTAGTCCCTATTGTGAACTTATTAGAAGCTATTTCTAGGATTAGGGTTCATTCTCACAAAACCTAGATCTGAAAACCCTTTCATTCTCTAAAACCTAAGAATCCTCTTCTTCATCTTCAACCCTCATTCTCACCTTCACCCACAACAATGGAAGAGCAAGGCCGAGGAAAGAGAGTTAAATCAATCGGTCACAAGCCACGCCCAAACATTCCAAAGAAAGGAGAATCCTCTTCCAAGAGGAAGGCACCTGCTACCTCAGGAGAAGGCATGCCTCGTCCTCACAATCCATGGTTCACTTCTTCTGAGCAAGAATCTCGCTTCTTTAGAGATTTTGCAAATAGGGAACTTGTTCCCTCAAAGATTTTGGATTTTAACTGGTTGGGGAATTAAAGATTCACTTTTCAGACTCTTCTCCGAGATCAGAATTTGGAGAAGTTTGTTGGCTTGAAGGGTCATATCTACCCGGATTTGGTCAGGGTCTTTTACTCAAATCTCTCAAAGGATCAAATCAATGGAACAGTATCCTCTGAAGTAAAAGGTAAATCCATAATCATAGACTCCAATATTTTCTTTCAATTTTTGGATTTACAAATGAGGGTATGACCCTTCGTTGAAAACCTGAGATATGAAGGGTTTGACTTTCAAAGGATTCTTTCTATATGAGTCTCAAGAAGAATCTGAAGGATGGGAAGCCGAGAAGGCAAAGACGAAGAGGTCAAGGAAGGAAGGTGACATACAATATCGGTGGTCCGAACGCCGATGACCATCTCCTTCATTACACCATTGTGTGGATTTTTGGCTCTTAGGGGTACTAACCATGCACAAATAACTTGAGAGGAAGACATGGTTTTAATGGTGACTTTGAAGAATGGTCTTCAAGTTGATTGGGTGAAGTTGTAATGGACAATATGGTTAAGGCAAGAAGGTTGCTTGACTACAAATGCCCTTATGCTTTATTTGTCTCCCGTTTGTTTGAGCACTTTCAAGTAGATGTCTCTAATGAGAACAAAGAGCTGGTGAAAGATATTCATATAATTAGAGATATGGCATTAAAGAAGATGCGTTTGGTGAAAACGGAAGCTGGCTGGGTTTCAAGAGATGATGTCCCACAACAACACCAACCAGAGGCTAATCCTCCTGTTGATGATGATGATGATTCAAGGGCTGGGGAATATATTCCTAAGTCCCGATTTGAGTCCATTGTCATTGATAGGTTGGATGAGATTGAAAACGCATTCAAGAGACGGATGAAGCGAATGAAGAACGTTTTGAGGAGAGTACAGAAAAGAGATGATGGAGTCTCTTCATGCTAGGTTTGACACGATGTAGACTTCCCTTTGTATTTCTTCTCCCTTTTTTCTTATTGATATACCAAATAGGGGGAGAATAGAGAATAGGTTAGAATAGGTTTTTAATATTTAGTATTATTTAGTATAGGCTTTTGAGACTTTGAATGTAATCCTTTAATTTTTAAATGATAATTTGAATTCTGGTTTATTCTATCTCTTTGGTCTTGATCTATGATTATGGCAATTGAATCATATTCTTATATGTGAATGAATGATTAACAATATGATGCTCTGATAAAAATAGTATGTATGATGAATCTGCAAAGCATATACTCTATTTTTGGATATCACTAACAATTGCAGGATTCTCAAGAAAATCAACACACATCCTAAGCCTCTAGGAAAACCTTGATTGAAGATTTGGTACATCAAAATCAAAAAGGGGGAGATTGTTGGACTTAAAGCTTGAAGATGTGTTTGTTCTCCTTTTTAGTGTTTTGATTTTGATGTGATGGAATTGTGGTTTATCTTAGATAAAGTGTAATTAGGTTCTTCCTATGTATTGTGTGTTGAGCTTAGGCATGTTTGTGTTTGATTCCTTGTTTGGATAACTCAGGGAGTTTTGTTATCTTGTGTGTGATTACTCATTTGACAAATGGATGATTTCCGTTCTTAAAACAAGTCTTGAAAAACCTTTGGGAACCAATTTGAGGTAATAGATTACCAACAAGAGGTAATCAACTACCAAACAATAGGTATCAAAGTGAGAAAAACCATTTGTTCAGTAGAGTAATCGATTACCATGCTCAAAAATCACTCAAGATTGCATTCTTCACTGAGGTAATCGATTACCCTCCCTAGGTAATCGATTACCAAGTCCTCCCTCTTTGGAGTAATCGATTACCCTCCCCTGGTAATCGATTACCTAAGTTTTCCCATTGGGGTAATCGATTACCCACATCTGGTAATCGATTACCTGTGTTGTGCTCTCTGGGGTAATCGATTACCCTCCCCTGGTAATCGATTACCACGTTCAAAAATGCACCCAAAACTGCTGCAACGACTATTTTAATCGATTACCCACTTCTTGTAATCGATTATCTTGACCGTTGAGCCCTCAGTTTGCCTAAAACAAGCTTCAAACTTCTCTTTAAAAGGCTTTTTGATGAGAATCTTGGAAAAACCCTTGGAACTACATCTTTTGAACATATTCTTACACTTTCATATACTCTGAAATCAGAGATTATCATTTCTTTCCAAGAAACTCAAAGAGAACTTGAAGAGCTGATTTTGTTTTCCAAAGGAAAGGCAAACCTGTTGTATTTCTCTATTTGGGTGGCATTCTTTGTGCATTCTTTGTGATCAGATCAACACATCAGGTGTATTCTAAACTGATCTTTACTTGTTTCTTTGTTTACTGAGTTGTTGCTCTAGGAGAGAGGTCTCTCTGGATAGAGTAAGTGTATTTGAGAAGTGTTTTCTCAAAGGTTTGATCTTGGGTGTGCCAAGGTCAGGGAAGAACTGTTCTTTGGGTTGAAGAACAGGTTTTGGGTGTTTTAATTTCGTTTTTGTGTTGCTTGTTGCAGAGTGAATATAATAGAACACAAAAGGGATCATTTGATAGTGGAAAGCCAATCGCAACAGTTGTTGGGTTGGGACTGGATGTAGGCAGTTGGCCGAACCAGTATATATCGCTGTGCACTCTTCTCTTCCTTATCCTCTTTACAGTTTTTCCTTATATTGCTATTATCATTGTTTAAATTCTGCAGTATATTTGGTAACTGTATTGATAATCAACTCAGTAATTGATACGGTAATTGAATCAGTAATAGAATAGGTAATTGAATCGGTAATTGATACGGTAATTGATAGGTGAATCTAGAACTGATTTGTTTGAATTCAAAAGGAATTAGAGTCTTGCGAGTTTCGGCTAAAATTGAACAAGAATCTATTCACCCCCCCCTCTAGATTCATACATAGGGACCAACATTGGCTTGCCATGTGCTGCTGCTTTGAGCTTCCATTTTTGTTCTTCTTGATGGCTTCTCCATCTTATGTCTATGACTTTCATTCCAAGCTTCTATCTCCTCTTCAATCAACCTACAATTAACAAGAAAGATGATAAAATGACTTAGAAACACAAGAAACACTTATAAAACTAACAAAACACTACATCAAGAACTAACACTAAACAAACATAGTATTTTCAATGTTTTCTTGTCTAAACTACAACTAAACCTATTGAAAATGGATGGAAACGGACTGAAAACACCTAGGAAAACATGTATAATCTAGCACTTATCACAACCCCAAACTTAAAGCTTTGCTTGTCCTCAAGCAAACATAGAATCCATCATTACAAGGGTCAATAGATATGGTATAACATTGAGCTCAACAGCCACTGAAAATGCATTATGTAATTCTTAACTCCTTAAGCCAACTCAATTTATCTATGAAAGTTGGACATGAACTCAAAATGTTATCAAGCACTGCACAATTCATCAAGCATAGGCAAACAACATAGATTGGCATGAGAAAATGTACTTTAGCAACATTACACAGTCCTCTCCAGTTAAGTGTTTGCCCTCAATCTCTCAAGTGTTTTGGGTTTGTGTTTCTCTCAATGTTACCAATTAGAAGGTCAGTTACCATAGGCTTGCAATAGCTCTAAAATCTCCACTGCCTTCAAGTAGACATTGGACACTCAAAAGGTCTTTTCAGGGTTGTAATGGGACTTAGGTAAAGGTGGGATAAAAAGAAAGGTACTAACTGCATATTCACAGGAACTTAAAGAGTAAAAGTTATACTTATATGCTATGCATGAGTTAATGATGAGAAGAAAAATTCAAAAAGAACGAGAGACTAACACTAAGTAACATAAACAACTCATGAGACCACTGTTTTCCTTTTTGTTCCTTTATCCTTATTGCTCTTAAACTTCATTTTCTTTGTTTCTTTTTGTTTTCTTATAGCTCTTGCTATTTTCTTTTCTTTCTACTTTTTGTTTTCTTTTTCTTTTCTAAACATCTTTTTCTTGTAGCTTTTGTTATTTTGCTCTTTTCTTCTTCCTTTTTCTTTCTTTTCACTTTATTCTTGTACTTTGCTTTTCTTAAGTAGTCTCATTCATTGCTATCACAAGAAAGAACAGAAAAAATTTGGTATGGTATGGTATGCATGAAAACAGAGAATGCACTATACACTACTAAAAAAAATGCACAAAAATTCCACCAATACAAGGTGATCCCTCACAACCCCAAACTTAAAATTTTGACTTGTCCTCAAGTCAACAGCTACACATGCACCCCAAAATTCAACCCCAAACTTAATCTTGAAACCTCTCATCTAAGTAAATAAACCAATAAACTCAAAGTTCCAGTGATAGGGACAATTGGTTTTTCACTTATTTAGGCTTGTAATGAGCTTAAGTATCCAAGAAGGAAAGGGTTAATTCAGGCTCAAAGGGGCTAGCAATGGAAAGTGTGAAGGTTAAGGCTATTTGGCTCAAGGCTACAAGAAAGAAATTTGCCTTTATCATTTGTGTCCACATCTAAATGTATGCAATTTTAACCAAGAGCTAAAGCAAGTTCTGGAACAAACACATCACATGGTAAAATAGAACACTCAAGAATAAATCATGTTGGAGGCTCAAATTCTTATCCAGGATTAATCATTGCATAACATTGCTAAGTCCACTAATCATGTTACAACCTAGAAAATTGTCATGCCCAAATTCTCATACAATGACTCTTCAAACATTTTGAAAAGAAAACATGCAACTTTGTCATAGAACCTCAAATTGAACCTAAGTGCCAGAAATTACACAATTCATTCTACTGGACTACAGAGTCAATGTTATATTAATGCAATTATCCTTCATAAGATGGTGCAACAAAACAGGGCATATACTCTAAACAAACATGAATTAACAGTTAAAACAAAAGAGTATAAGAATGCTCCCTGTTGAAGACCAGCCAGACTGCTTAAAGTTCTGGATCAAGTGCCAAAATTTTCCATGATTATCCAGCAATGCTCCAGCATCTAATCAATTCCACAAAAACAACACAAACTACCAAGACAGCAAAATAACAATCAAATTATATTCAAGTAAAAGTCAAATAAAAGTCAAATACAGTACCTTGAACTAAAAAGACAGTAAAATAGTCTAGTTAAGCTACATTAACCAAAATATAAAACTTAAACAGAAATATTAAACTAAGACATCAATCCTCATCTTCTGTCTCATCCTCTTCTTCCTCACTCTCCTCAATACTCTCCTCTGCATCTTCATTATGGCTACCATCAACCTCTTCACCATCATCATCTTGTCCCTCATTCGGTGCTTCACTTCCACAGTCCTCAGAAAACTTTTCAAACCTCATGAAGTCTTCAATCATTTCACTGCTGAGTGGTTTGAATGGCGTCAACTTCTCTACTGGCAGATTCATTTGGGCAGCTAAACTTCTCATGAGGGGCTCAAGTGCAATGCAAGTTTTATTGGATTCGTGAATCCTTCTAATATTTTCTTGAACTACCCTCAGATGCCTCAATAACTTTTGCTGATCTGTAGCGGTAGCTGGAGCTTCTGCCATTGGAGCTTTACCTTTGGACTTTGATGTGGCTTTGCCTCTAGAAGTGGACGGTGCTTCTGGTGTGGCTTTGGCTGAACTGGGCTCTCCTTTGGTGAATTTCACATCTAATGTGGCACCCGGTCTCATAGGGATCAAACCCTCAGTTGAGATTCCAGCCTCAATACACAGCTGAGTGATAATGCTTGCATAAGATAGGGATCCCTGTTTTTGCAAGTGCAGTGTGTGAATCTCATTGGCTATGGTCAGACCCACATTAAGATACTCACCCTTCATTATTGTGTACAGGCACCAAACCCTCTTCTTTGTGATGGAGGACCTGTGCTGGATTGGTAGTAAAATCCCGGAAATGAAAGCCCACCATATTTTCGCCTTGAAACATAGGGAAGATGATTTGACATGAGTAACTCCATTGTTGAACCATAGGCTTTCCTTCCAAGCTCCCTTACCTTCACATAATAACTGATCTACCTTGCTTGGTTCGGCTTTGCTATCGGTTCTATACTGGAAGATACAATCCCGTCCTTCCGAGAAAGGGATTAATAACAGTCGGTTGATGGCTTGTGGTGAAAAAGAAATCGGCTTCCCCCGGACATAGGATGCATAGCGTTCTTCTTCATCATTACTTGTCAAATTGGCGTAGAACTCTAGCACTAACTCTTGATACGTCGGGTATTCAATGTTGGCCAATCCAATCCACTTCCTTCCCATTATTTCCTTGCATACTTCTTTGTAACTAGCACGTTGAGAAGCATCCCCAATACTTTCATCAGTGTATAAGCTCGTACTCATGTTGAATTTCCGCTCTACTAGCACTGTACGTGCTATAAAACGGGAGGCAAAGGCCTCTGCATGCTCCAGTGATTTGAATCTGTGATTATCATATTCTTGAATTTCTGGAGTGGCCTTGGCTTTCTTTGTGGTCTTCTTCTTCTCTTGGCCTTGTCCTTTGATAGCTCTATGTTTGGTTCTTGGTGGCCTTGAAGAAGAACCAGTTGTATGTTTGCTTGAAGGCATAATTTCTCACAAAAACTTGAACCTACACGAACAAAAGTATGAGAAAAACATTCATGCATTTTACTAACAATCATCACCAATCAAGGATATGCACTTTCATCAAAATTATAATGTGGTTCAAAGAGAAATTAAGTGGGAATTGCCAAAGGGAATACATAAGCAATTACAATGTGGTCATGCTTACTAGTGTTGCGCATATAGAACATACTCAAAACTTCATTGAAGCATTTTAACAAACACTAAGTAAACATGAATGAGCATAACAAATTTCTTCCTAATTGCTTCGCACAATGCATCCCCAAGATAATTATCACCACACATAGTCAAACAATCAATGATATTCATCAACAATTATGAAAACAAGGCCATGCAATAACATTCAAATGAGCTAATTTCAATTCGCCCAAAAGGGGATCTAGGGTTCGAACTACCATTTCTTCAACCCTCATCTCAATCAATCATGGGAATTATGCAATTAAAGTTCAAACAATAAAGAAAACAAGTTAAAATCAATGGATTGGACAACATACCTTGCTTAGGCCGAATGTGTTGAGAACACTAAATGAGAATTCCAGAAAACTTTTTTGCACAAAAATGAAAATCTATGATGAAGGGGTGAAGAATCAATTCAAAACTACTTGTAATGCGGAGTGGTGAGGTTGAAAATGGATTGGGATTGGGATTGAACTCTTGAGAACTCACAAGAACTAGAGGAGAAGGAGAAGAGCAAGTGAACGCGCTTCGTGGTTGCGCCAAGGCACGAGCTCGCTCTCTTATTTGTGCCAAGGCGCGCGAAACGCGCCACCCTATTAGTGAAAACGCGCCAGGGCGCGTTTCTGCCGCAAGCCCCTCTCAAGCGCGCCCCTCTCTTGCTTTAATTGGCGCCGCGGCGTGTTTAGGCCGCAACAAGGCCTCAAACGCTCCCCTCATTTACTCTGATTGGCGCCGCGGCGCGTTTAGGCCGCAACAAGGCCTCAAACGCGCCATCCACTTCCAGGTAAGTGCGCCAAGGCGCGTGCTCTGCTACAATTTGCGCCTCTGCTAGCGCCAGGGCGCATTCCTCTGCAATTTGATCCAATTCTTCATGTGATAAGGTGAGCTAAGGTGAGAACTAGTGACACCGCATTTTGATTCAACTTGTGCACACCTTCTAAGTCATTTTGTCTCTAGGTGATCTATTCTCTGCACAAGGAACCTATCTAACATGAACATGCATTAAGATATCACAACTTTCCCACTAATTCTATTACACCTCTCCTCTCTTATTTCTCTCAACTCAAACACATTGTAATTTCAATTATCTATTCCTATATCTACTTGTTTATCTATCAACACAAGAATCAGATTTATTATACTAACTCATGTATTTACACTTCTACTCTAATCGTCAAATTCTCTTTTCTTTTTGCTTTCCTCAAACTCTTAAACTATTCACAAGTATATGACAATGAGAAGTTACAGAAAGCTTCTCTGAATTGGGTAGGTTGCCTCCCACCAAGCGCTTCTTTAATGTCATTAGCTTGACATGTAACTTGACCCTATCAAGGAGGGTCATGCAGTTCAGCAGAGACCTTATCCTTTTCAAAATTATCTCCCAAATAAGGTTTGACTCTTTGGCAATTCACTTTGAACTCTCTGGACTTATCAAGGTCTTCTAAAGTAATTGCACCATGTGGAAACACTTGTTTGACAGCAAATGGACCAGACCATCTGGATTTTAGTTTTCCTGGAAACAATCTTAATCTGGAATTATAAAGTAATACCAGTTGTCCAGGGTAAAACTCTCTCCTTCTAAGCTTATTATCATGCCATAGCTTTGTTCTTTCTTTGTAAATCTTGGCATTTTCGTATGCTTGAAGTCTGAGTTCATCCAACTCATGGAGTTGGTATAGCTTCTTCTCATGGCCTGATTTAGAGTCAGAATTGAGATATTTCAAGGCCCAATATGCCTTGTGCTCTTGTTCTACCGGTAAGTGGCAGCCTTTCCATAGACCATTTGAAATGGTGTCATGCCAATGGGAGTCTTATAAGCTGTCCTATATGACCAAAGAGCATCATTTAGTCTTTTAGACCAATCTTTTCTAGACAGATTCACAGTTCTCTCTAAAATCCTCTTAATCTCCCTATTAACTAGTTCAGCTTGCCCACTGGTTTGAGGGTGATATGGTGTTGCAATCTTGTGCTTCACCCCTAACCTCTTAAGGACTCTCTCCATATGCTTATTGCAGAAATGGCTTCCACCATCAGTAATGAAAGCTCTAGGGACACCAAATCTAGTAAAGATATTTCTATGAATAAAGGTATCTACAATCCTAGAGTCATTGGTTGGGGCAGAAATGGCTTCCACCCACTTGGACACATAGTCTACAGCTACTAGGATGTTGGTGTGGGAGAAAGAGGGGGGAAATGGTCCCATGAAGTCCATCCCCCACACATCAAATACCTCTATCTCTAATATGTTGTTTAATGGTCCCTCATCTCTCTTTGAAATATTTCCACTTCTTTGGCATCTGTCACAGGACTGCACAAAAGCTTTTACATCTTTAAAAATAGATGGCCAATACAAACCACATTGCAAAACCTTTTTGGTTGTCCTTTCCCCATTAAAATGACCTCCACTAGGGAAATTATGACAGTGCCAAAGGACAGAGTTGACCTCTTCCTCAGGTATACATCTCCTAAGGAGTCCATCTATACCCCACTTAAACAGAAATGGCTCATCCCACACATAATATTTTGCATCAGAAAACAGTTTTTTTCTTTGTTGATGGGACAAGCCAGGGGGGATATAGTTGGATACCTTAAAGTTCGCGATATCGCTGAACCAATGAGCATTATAAACAGCAAAAAGTGTCTCATCAGGAAAGGTTTCAGCTATAGGGATATCATTACCTTCTATTTCAGCATGAGGCAACCTTGAAAGGTGATCTGCTACTAGGTTCTCTCTGCCTTTTTTATCTCTTATTTCAATGTCAAAATCTTGCAGAAGGAGAACCCAACGGATCAACCTTGATTTACTCTCATGCTTCATTAGAAGGTATTTCAAGGCAGCATGGTCAGTGTACACTATGATTTTTGAGCCAATGAGATAAGGCCTAAACTTGTTGAGAGCAAATACTATGGCTAGCTTCTTTTTTCCGTAGTTGAATAATTGATTTGAGCACTATCAAGCACTCTGCTAGCATAGTATATTACTCTTACAAGTTTGTCCTTCCTTTGTCCTAACACTGCCCCTATTGCATAATCACTAGTATCACACATTAATTCAAAAGGCAAACTCCAATCTGGAGTAGTGATGATAGGGGCTGTTATTAGCTTCTCTTTTAGAGTCTCAAAGGCTTTCAAACAGTTTTCATCAAAATTAAAGATCACTTCCTTTACAAGCAAGTCACACAATGGTTTAGAAATTTTTGAAAAGTCTTGGATGAATCTTCTGTAAAAACCAGCATGACCTAACAAACTCCTCACCCTTTCCACATTCACTGGTGGAGGCAGTTTCTCTATCACTTCTATTTTTGCCTTGTCCACTTCTATACCATTCATAGATATTTTGTGTCCTAAAACGATGCCTTCTTTAACCATAAAATGGCACTTTTCCCAGTTCAAAACCAGATTTGTTTCTTAGCATCGTTTCAGTACACAAGCTAAATTTTCTAAACGGTTTTCGAAAGTGGAACCAAAGACAGAAAAATCATCCATAAATATTTCAATGAATTTCTCAACCATATCACCAAAAATGGCCATCATGCATCTTTGAAAGGTTGTTGGTGCATTACATAGTCCAAATGGCATTCTCCGGTATGCAAAAACTCCATAAGGACACGTAAAAACAGTTTTCTCTTGGTCCTTAGGATCTACCACAATCTGGTTATAACCAGAGTAGCCATCCAGAAAACAGTAATAGGCATGACCAGCTAGCCTTTCAAGCATTTGGTCCATAAAAGGTAAAGGGAAGTGGTCTTTCCTTGTAGAATCATTTAACCTTCTATAATCAATACACATCCTCCACCCAGTCACTGTCCTAGTGGGGATCAACTCATTCTTCTCATTTGCAATCACAGTCATGCCCCCTTTCTTGGGAACTACTTGTACTGGACTTACCCAAGAGCTATCCGAAATAGGATAAATAATGCCAGCATCAAGTAGTTTGAGGACTTCCTTGTGTACAACCTCCTTCATAGTAGGATTTAAACGTCTTTGAGGTTGTATCACAGGTTTGAAATTGTCCTCAAGCAAGATTTTGTGCATGCAAAATGAGGGACTTATACCTTTCAAATCAGAAATCTGCCACCCAATAGCAGATTTATGCTCTTTCAGAACTTTAAGTAAACTGTCCTCTTCCTTTTTATCCAAAGAATTGCTAATGATCACCGGGAAGGTGTCATTTTTTTCAAGAAAAGCATATCTAATATGAGAGGGCAGTTGCTTAAGTTCACTCTTAGGTGTAGTTTCTGTTTTATAAACCATTTCAGCTGTTTCATCCACTGCTTCAATACATGATGGTGGTGATGTGTTGGTTTCCATAGCAGCAACGAAATTTTCAACTTCATGTTGTTCATTTTCAAAACTGGAGGTATCAAAATCTTCCTCCTCTTTTATGAAGTCAAAATTCTCATTTTCATGAACATTTTCTGCTATAGGATCCAACATATCAACCATCATGCATTGGGACTTATCAGCTGGAAATTTCATAGCATCAAATACCTTCTCACAAAACCTTTTCTTCATCTACTCTCAAGATGAGTTCACCTTGTGCTACATCAATTAGGACTCTGCCGGTGGCTAGGAATGGTCTTCCTAGGATGATTGGCACTTCTTCATCAGCTTCCATATCCAGCACCACAAAATCAGCAGGGAATACGAATTTGTCCACCTTCACCAAGAGATCTTCTACTACTCCATAGGGGCGTTTGGTGGATCTGTCCGCTAATTGCAGTGTCATCATTGTGGGCTGAATGTCTTGTATGATCAATTTATGCAGCATAGAGAGAGGCATCAGGTTTATGCTGGCTCCCAAGTCAATCAATGCCTTACCCACTGGTACTTCCCCTATGGAACAAGGGATAGTGAAGGGGCCTCTATCTCTCAATTTTTGAGGCAGTTTCCTCTGGATGATGGCACTGCATTCCTCTATCATAGCTACTGTCTCATCATCCAAAAGCATCCTCTTATTAGATAGGATCTCCTTCATGAATTTAGCATATGAAGGCATCTTCTGCAATGCTTCAGAAAATGGAATATTAATCCTCAAACTCTTCAGGATGTCGAAGAATTTGGCAAACTGTTTATCATCATTTGCTTTCTTTAACCTTTGAGGATATGGAAGCTTGCAGTAAGGTGAGATGTGTTCATGCTGGCCAGCTTCTTGTAGGATTTGCCTCTTTGTCTTTCTTGGTGACTCTTTCTTTTCAATGAGAACCGCAGGTATAGGTGGTCGCCTATCCTTCTCTCGCAAAGATCTTCTTCTTCTTCCTCCACTGTATCACCTTTCAATTCTGCAGTTTCTTTTCCCAATACTTTACCACTCCTTGTGGTAATGGCTTTACACTACTCCTTTGGATTTACCACAGTATCACTTGGCAGATTCCCTTGGTTTCTTTCAGATAATTGCTTGGAAAGCTGGCCAATCTGTGATTCAAGGTTCCTAATTGAGGCTTCTTGATTGGTAAACATGGATTCAGTCCTCTGCATAAAAGACATAAACATGTTTTCTAGATTTGAGGATCCTTCTCTAGGAACATTCATGTTGGAGCTTGCTGGAGCATTCCTTGGCTGGTTGGGTTGGAGTTTGGACTGGTTTGGGTTGAAAGGTGTATTTTGTGGTTGGTTTTGGTTATAGTACTGATTAGATGAAGATGGTTGATTGTGATGCTGATTGAAGTTCTGGTTATATGGCATATTTGGATTGAAAGGTGGTCTAGGATTAGGATTGAAGGTTTGTTTGAAGTTTTGGTCATAAGAGGAAGGGTTGGGTTGCAGGTAATTGTTGTTCCTATATGACAGATTTGGATGGTTTCTATTGTGAGGATTATAGCTGCTTGTGTTAGCATAGGCATTACCTTGAGGATTTCCCATATAGTTCACTTGAGCTTGATCCTCAGCAGTAGCTCCTAAGCTGTCACAACATTACTGGAGGTGCCTGGACTGGATTGAGCTGGACCACTTGCAGTTGCTTCATTATTTGGTCCATTTTCTGAGTCATCAACTTATTTTGAGCCAGCAGTGCATCATTAGCTCCAAGCTCCATCATTCCTCTTCTTTCCCCATAGAATTCACTAGGAGGAGCATCGTATCTGTTTGAAGCCATCGTCTCAATGATTGCTCTTGCTTCTTGCGCATCCTTTTTCCTCAATGAACCTCCAGTAGAGGCATCTACTAGCAATCTGGTATGTGATCGCAGTCCATTATAGAAGATGTGGACTTGCTGCAAATCAGAGAAACCATGGTGAGGACATCTTCTCAACATAGATTTGAATCTCCTCCATGCCTCACTGATGGACTCTCCATCTTTTTGCTTGAAACAAGAGATCTCAGCTCTGAAGTAGTTGTACTTCTCAGGTGGAAAATATTGAGCCAAAAATGTGTTTACCAAGTCTTCCCAAGCAGTGAAGTATCCATGTGGAAAACTCTGCAACCACATCTTTGCTTCTCCTTTCAGTGAAAACTCAAATAGTCTCAGCCGAATCGCATCATCCGGCACTCCATTCATTTTTATAGTTCCACAAATCTGCAAGAAATTATGAACGTGCTGATTTGGATCTTCCTCCTCTAGACCTCCAAACTGCTCTTGCCTGACCAACTGTGTAAGAGCAGGTTTGATTTCAAAGTTATTTGCTGCCACAACTGGTGGTGCAATACTAGAACCGCAGCCCATTGCATTCGGCGTGTACAACTCTTCCAATGTCATCCGCCTGGTGTTATCCATAGTTGCTGTTGAATTTTCTGGCATAGCTGAATTTTCTGGTATGGTCTCTTCTTTATTGTTTTTATTCTCTTTCAGATTTCTCTTGCAAAATCTCTCAATTTCTGGTTCAAACAAGAAGTTAGTTTCCTTAATTCTTCGCATAAACCACAAATCCGAAAGATACAGGGAATCCCAAACAGTTTAAAAGAATGAAATAATTCAATGAAAAGCAAAAATGGAACAGGTATACAAAAACAAAAACAGAACAAGTATGAATCAACAAATAAAACAAATGTCCTAATTAGCAAACACGTTAAGACTATCGATATTCAACCAATAGTCCCCGGCAACGGTACCATAAACTTGTTGACTTTAAAATATTCGTGTGTGTCAATCTTGCGGCAAGTGTACCGGTCGTCACAAGTTTAGAAATAGTGAGAAAGGGATGTCGAACCACAGAGACTAATTGTGAAGTATCGAATGCTCAACGTGTGTTGCTATTAGAACGAATCAGTGAAGTAAACATTGATATAGGAAACTAAGTAATTATGCAAGACTGAAGTAATCTACTGTAAAGCAAGTAATGAGATGCAGTAAATGTTTAAGTTTCAGAAATGATAAAATGAGTTAGGGAATAGGTTCATTCAATTCCTTCTTTCAAGTAACTAATTCCTATAGCAATTCAACAGAACTTCAATCGATTGGAGACTAGAATTTGTGATACATTAGACTAAGCCTATTCCTAGGTCATTAGTCACTTTGAATGACTTCTATAATCCCTAATCCCTTAGGTGAAAACAAAAATTCATTCAAGAAGCGAAACAGATAAATTCACAATGTCTCATAACATGCAAGTTCTATTCCTAGACTCAGGCACAGTTATAGTGATGTACTTCCTCTCCTAATTCAACTATCAATCTTCCGAAGGCATAATTGAAATGAGAAACAACAACTCAAGGAACAGTTCAATCCAATTCAAACATTAATATTCCTATCACTATTTGAACTTCATGAATTAAACCTCAAGAAATTGCAGTAAGTAGGAAGAGATCAATCAATTAACTGAAATTACAACTGAATTAACATAGGAATTCATTACAAGCATTCTGAAATTGAAATCCCCTTTCCCTAACCTAAAAGTCTAGCCTAGCATGGAAATAGGAAAAGAAAGAATAGAAAAAGAAATCAAAACCGAGAAGCATTCCATGAATCCTTAGGTCTTGCTTCCACAAACTCCAAAGCTTCAAGAATCTCCTTGGTTTGATGGAGAAGGAGGAGAACGAAGGTGGAGAAGAGAGAAAACGAGAGAAGCGTGCACGAGAAGCCAACTGAAAAACTGAATTATGAATGGTATATGTGATTTTCGCGCCCAAAAGCCCTTTTATAGCTGATGAAATGCACCACCCACTTAAGAGGCACGCGCCCTGGCGCATTTGTGCCGCAAGGGGAGGTTGAACGCGCCCCCCTGGCGCGCCTGGGCGCATGCGCGCCCCTGTATGTGCTTGAAACGCGCCCTGGTGCGCTCTAACAGCTATGGAGGGTCCATCTTGTGACTTGGCTTGCCATGTGCTGCTGCTTTGAGCTTCCATTTTTGTTCTTCTTGATGGCTTCTCCATCTTATGTCTATGAATTTCATTCCAAGCTTCTATCTCCTCTTCAATCAACCTACAATTAACAAGAAAGATGATAAAATGACTTAGAAACACAAGAAACACTTATAAAACTAACAAAACACTACATCAAGAACTAACACTAAACAAACATAGTATTTTCAATGTTTTCTTGTCTAAACTACAACTAAACCTATTGAAAATGGATGGAAACGGACTGAAAACACCTAGGAAAACATGTATAATCTAGCACTTATCAATAACATAAGGAAATTGTTCAATAAATTCTATCCATTTAGCATGCCTCTTGTTCAACTTACCTTGACCCTTAAGGTGCTTAAGAGCCTCATGGTCCGTATGTACCACAAACTCTTTAGGGAGCAAGTAATGTTGCCATACATAGAAAGATCTTACCAAAGCATAAAGCTCCTTGTCATAGGTTGAATAGTTGAGTTGACCTCCCTTGAGCTTTTCACTAAAGTATGCTATTGGGTGCCTTTCTTGCATTAGGACCGCCCCTATACCTATGTTTGAGGCATCACATTCCAACTCAAAAGATAGAGCAAAGTTAGGCAATGCTAATATAGGTGCATGAGTAAGTTTTTCCTTTAACAAATTAAAAGCATCATCTTGTTTAGGTCCCCATATAAATGGAACTTCCTTCTTTACTAATTCATTTAGAGGTGAAGCAATAGTACTAAAATATTTTACAAACCTCCTATAGAAACTAGCAAGCCCATGGAAGCTCCTTACCTCCTTCACACAAGTGGGAACCGACCAATCCATGATAGCCTTCACTTTACCTTCATCAACTTGGACACCTTGAGCACTCACCACATAACCAAGGAAGATGACACTCTCGGTGGAGAAGGTACAGTTGTCCTTATTTGCATATAGCCTCTCGGACCTAAGGACCTCTAAAACACATCTCAAGTGTATCAAATGTTCATGGAAAGATTTTCTATATATAAGTATGTCATCAAAATAAACCACAACAAATTTTCCAATAAAATCTCTCAAGACATGATTCATAAGCCTCATAAATGTGCTAGGAGCATTGGATAAACCAAATAGCATCACAAGCCACTCATAGAGTCCAAACTTAGTCTTAAAAGCAGTCTTCCACTCATCACCCTCTTTCATTCTAATTTGGTGATAGCCACTTTTAAGATCTACCTTGGAAAATACGGTGGAATCATGCAATTCATCTAGTAAATCCTCTAAACGTGGGATGGGATGTCTATACCTTATAGTGATGTTGTTCACCGCCCTACAATCGGTGCACATGCGCCATGTGCCCTCCTTCTTAGGGACAAGGATCACCGGGGAAGCACAAGGTGGCAAACTCTCTTTGACCCATCCTTTCTCCATGAGGTCTTGCACTTGTTTTTGTATCTCATGTGCCTCTTGGGGTGTGCTCCTATATGATGGCCTATTTGGTATGGAAGCTCCCGGCACAAAGTCTATTTGGTGTTGTATCCCGCGGATTGGTGGCAAGCTATGAGGGATCTCCTTAGGAAAAACATCTTGGAACTCATCTAGCAAAGCATCCAACTTAACTTGTTCACCTACAAAATTAGAACTCAAACACAAAGGGTTTGGCAAGTAAAGGAACATACATTTTCTAGCCAAAAATTCTCTTTTAATTTCTCTTTTGTGAAGTAGAAAACTTCCCTTGTTACCTTTACTTAGAACCAACTCACTTACCTTTTGGTTCTTGGCCTTGTGTCCTTGGGAACTTGGAGTGATGCTTCCTAGATTTTTCCCATGTGTCTCGGCCGAAACAGCAAGCTTGCCTTGCTCTAACACGAATTATTATGAATTAAGAACAATTAGAGTCATTTTAGGTGGCTTAAGAGTATAAAAAGGACAATTTATTATATAAAAATAGTATAAAAATAGCTCACTTTTGTGAGTTATCATGAGTCATGTGCTAGTCACATGATTTAAGTGACTCAGGGTGCAGGGTTCGAATTCCACTCAAAGCATAAACAAAATGGTTCAATTTACATGAATTTAAATAGACCTAACTAAATTTTCATCGTTGGAATTTTTTGGATAGCTTTCATGTGTCACTTTCAAGTCCACTTTCAGCCTAGATGAAGCTTGAATTAGCTCTTTATGTTATCATAGCTTTTGTAGCTCTTTGAGTCTTCTTTAAATCGACATATAATAGACCTCGATCAGAATTTTGTACTGAAAGTTATGCTTGATTTAGTGAACCTAGTCAAAACTGGAAATTATAGCGAATTATAACAAAAATAAGCAATTAAAGCCCAAATGAGTCCAAACTCATAAATGCATTAAAACATGATAATTGACCATTAATAATGCCTTAATAAGATGTTATAAATTCAGGGAAATTTATCAAAATAATAATGTATCAGAGAGCTATTGGAATGACAGAACAAGAACTAGAGATTATTGAGATATAATCAAAGTCTCACATCGGAAAAACAAACAGATGACGCATGAGTTAGGAAAGTGCCCTGATTGGTACGGTGACACAAGAACTATGGTGTGTTGGTAGCAATGGTTAAGCTCGATAATTTCAGGGATGGTAGAAGGTCTCTTATGCCTATCATTAAATACTCATAGATTAGCTCATACGAGTAAAGCCTCACATCGGAAGAACAAATGGATGACACATGGGTTTATGAACACATGGGTTAGGTGAGTGCGGAAAAGGAACTAGACATTATTGGAATATAATTAAAGTCTCACATAAAAAAAATAAAGGGATGACACATGAATTTGTAAACACATGAGTTAGGCGAGTGCCCTTGATGTGAGCCATATGAACGATGACATAAGAACTAGAGTGTGTTGGCAGCAATGGTTAAGCTTGATAATTGTTGTGATGGTAGAAGGTCTCTTATGCCTATCAATGCATACTTGATATCAATTCACACAAGTAAAGCCTCACATCAGAAGAATAAAGGGATGACACATAAGTTTATAAACACACGGGTTAGGCAAATTCCCTTGATGTGAGCTATTAGAACAAAGGAATAAGAACTAGAGATTATTGAGATATAATCAAAGTCTATAATTGATGCAAGCCTCGTGAGAATTGCAAGAATTGAACGGACCTTCATGCTTCAATGGAGTTTTTAGGTTTTTAAATTGGGGAAGAACGAAGATGTAAATAGAAAATGAAGAGAACAAACGGTTTAGAAGAGAAATGGAAGCGCCATGGCAAGTGCCAATAAGCTCAAGGTGGAATCGCCACAATGGATCAAGAAGCCATTGATAAGATTCAAGGTTCTTCACAAGAACTCTAGAGAGAAAATGCTCTCACACAAATTCTGAATTCTATATTCAATTTCCAAAAAGTTTTTTTACAATTCAGAGGGTTAGGTATTTATACTAGTTGGAGAAGTGTTAGCTTGCAGTCCAAGCTTCTAATCTATATACATCTACTTCCTTAAATGGAGAAACAGCCCAAAAGCTTAGAAAAACTGAAAAGCGCACGTGGTAATCGATTACTTAGTCATGGTAATCGATTACCACGGGTCTTTGGGGTCCAGAAATGAAAGTGTCTCTGTGGTAATCGATTACCTGGTCGTGGTAATCGATTACCACAATGCCAACCTCGCATGTAATCGATTACCTACAGTTGGTAATCGATTACCATCCTGGAAGTATTCTAACTCTAACTTCAAGCTCGTTTTCTGCCTTGATGGAGGCCGAACTGGACTTTGGTGTCTTCATAGATTTTGTAGCCCTTGAAGTCTTCTTTAATTTGACACCAAGAACGTCTCAATTGGAGTTGTGTAGCTCGAGTTATGGTCAGAATACTGAAACTGGTCACCTCAGTCAATTACCCAACTCTCTCACAAAACACTCCTAAACTTTGGTTCAATTACAAACGTAAGGCCGTGCACTTATTCACCAAGCAAGGCCCAAATTAATTGCTCCTAATCTAATTACAACTTTACAACATGTTTAGAAGGTTACAAGTCCTATTACAAAGTAAGGAGAAGTCTTGAGTTGAATCTTGGCTTTGACTTTTGAGTTGACTCTCAACTTCTTCTTGAATTCTTTTGTGCATGGCTCTTGTAACTCTTCTTGTCAAGGATGGTCCTCCATCAAACCCTCCTTCTTGATTCAAACTTGTCCCCAAGTTTAGTTCATCTTCACCTACAACACAAAGAGATAAGTCATTAACATTGAAAGAGTTACTACCAATGAAAGTGTTAGGGAGGTCAAGTTTGTAAGCATTAGGTCCAAGTTTCTTGAGGATTTTGAATGGTCCATCTCCTCTAGGCATCAACTTGGATTTCCTAAGATTAGGAAATCTCTCCTTTCTTAGATGAAGCCAAACCAAGTCTCCTTCCTTGAATTGAACATCCTTCTTGTGTTGGTTTACTTTAGCCGCCACTTTGGTGTACCTCTTCTGAATTTGTTCTCTAATCTTGGCATGAAGAGATTTCACTCTCTCGGCTTTACTTGCTCCATCTACATCCAAAGCAAACTCAAGTGGAATAGGCACAAGATCAAGGGGGGTTAGTGGGTTAAAACCATACACAATTTCAAACGGTGAACAATTAGTAGAAGCATTTACTACCCTATTATATGCAAATTCTATATAAGGTAAATGTTCCTCCCAAGACTTCACATTGCCCTTAACAAAGCACCTCAAAAGTTGACCTAGTGTCCTATTAACCACTTCGGTTTGGCCATCCGTTTGTGGATGACAAGTGGTAGAGAACAAGAGCTTGGTGCCAAGCTTGCTCCAAAGGGTCCTCCAAAAGTGGCTAAGAAATTTGGAGTCCCTATCACTCACTATACTCTTTGGCATACCATGCAACCTTACCACTTCTTTAAAGAATAAGTTTGCTATGTGTGTGGCATCATCAACCTTATGGCAAGCAATGAAATGAGCCATTTTAGAGAACCTACACACCACAACAAACAAGGCATCCATACCCTCTTGGTCCTAGGCAGTCCAAGTATAAAATCCATAGAGATATCAATCCAAGGGGAGTTAGGAATAGGTAAAGGGGTGTACAATCCATGGTTTAGAACTCTAGACTTTGCTCTATGACATGTTATGCATTTACTCACAAACCGGTTAACATCCTTTTTCATATGAGGCCAATAAAAATGTTCATGTAATATAGCAAGAGTCTTATCATTACCAAAGTGTCCCATGATGCCCCCTTCATGTGCTTCACAAATGAGTAGATCTCTTAAAGAAGTCTTAGGCACACATAAAGTTTTCCCTTTAAAAAGATATCCTTCATGCCTAAAGAATTCTTTATGAGCTCCTTGCACACACATCAAGTACACTTGACTAAAATCTATGTCATTCTCATACAAGCATTTAATATGTTCAAAACCAAGCATCTTAGTTTCTAACATGGCAATCAAAGTATATCTCCTACTAAGTGCATCGGCTACCACATTATTTACCCCTTTCTTGTATTTAATGACATAAGGAAATTTCTCAATATACTCAACCCATCTTGCATGTCTCTTACCCAACTTTCCTTGTCCTTTCAAGTGCTTCAAAGCCTCATGATCCGTATGCACTATGAATTCCTTGGGAAGGAGATAGTGTTGCCACACTTGGAATGCTCTTACTAGGGCATACATCTCCTTGTCATATGTTGAGTAGTTCACTTGTGCACCTTTGAGCTTTTCACTAAAGAAAGCTACAGGGTGGCCTCCTTGGATCAACACAGCTCCAATTCCTATATTAGAAGCATCACACTCCAATTCAAAAGACATATCAAAATTAGGCAAAGTAAGAATAGGTGCATTGGTCAATTTTTCTTTGAGAGTTCGAAAGGCATGTTCTTGTTTAGGGCCCCATGTAAATGAAATTTCTTTCTTAACTAGTTCATTTAAAGGAGATGCAATAGTTCTAAAATCTTTAACAAACCTCCTATAAAAGCTAGCTAATCCATGAAAACTCCTAACATCTTTAACACAAGTAGGAGTGGGCCAATCTTGTATAGCTTTTACCTTACTCTCATCCACTTGAACTCCTTGAGAGCTCACTACATATCCAAGAAATACTACCTTGTTAGTTGAGAAGGTGCACTTGTCTTTGTTGGCATAGAGTTGCTCCTTCCTAAGTACTTCTAAAACAAACTTCAAATGTGTTAAATGTTCAAGGAAAGTTTTACTATAGATCAAGATATCATCAAAATAGACAACAACAAACTTTCCTAAAAATTCTCTTAACACATGGTTCATGAGTCTCATAAAAGTACTAGGTGCATTAGACAAGCCAAAGGGCATAACAAGCCATTCATACAAGCCAAATTTAGTCTTAAATGCGGTTTTCCATTCATCACCTTGTTTCATCCTAATTTGATGATAACCACTTTTAAGATCTATCTTAGAGAATACACAAGCACCATGCAACTCATCTAACAAATCATCTAGTCTAGGGATAGGATGGCGATACCTTATAGTGATATTATTTATTGCTCGACAATCTGTGCACATACGCCATGTTCCCTCCTTCTTAGGCACTAAGATCACCGGTGAAGCACAAGGGGAGAGGCTCTCCTTCACCCAACCTTTATCCATTAGCTCTTGCACTTGCCTTTGGATTTCATGGCTCTCTTGGGGGGAGCTCCTATAGCTTGGACGGTTTGGTAGAGGCGCACCCGGAATCAAATCAATTTGGTGCTCAATTCCCCTAATTGGTGGTAGGCCATGAGGTATGTCCTTAGGGAACACATCTTGAAACTCCTCCAATAAGGCCTCCAATCTTCCTTGATCACCTACAAAATTAGTGCTCAAAATCAAAGGGTTAGGAACACAAAGAAGCATCACTTTCCTAGCTAGGTAATCTCTTTTTAACTCCTTTCTTTCAATCAAGAAACTCTCTTTTTTATCACTCTTATCATGTTTCACGTTTCCATGCTTCTTGGCCTTAAGCTTGTGAGATTTTCCTTTTACTTTGTCATCCTTGGAGCTTTCGACCAAGGAGAGTTTCTTCTCTTGGTCTCTTTTAATTTTCATTTTGATTTGGTCTTCACAAACCTCCTTTGGTGATAATGGTTTGAGAGTAATCTTCTTTCCTACATGAGAGAAAATGTAAGTATTGGCAACACCATCATGTAAAGCATGTTTATCAAATTGCCAAGGCCTACCAAGTAAGAGGTGTGTGGCCTCCATCGGAACAACATCACAAAGTACATCATCACTATACCTTCCTATGGTGAAAGAAATAAGAACTTGCCTATCTACCACTAACTCTCCTTTCTCACTTAACCATTGTAATTTGTAAGGTTTGGCATGTGAAGAAGTTTTCAAGTTTAATTTATCTACTAACCTAGTACTAACTACATTAGTACAACTACCACTATCTATAATTAAAGAGCATACCTTCCCTTCAATTGTGCATCTAGTATGAAAGATATTCTCCCTTTGTGATTCATCAAGCTCCTTACATACATTACTAAGCATCCTTCTTACCATCAAGAGGTCACCTTCCTCGGGTTGTTCATAGGTAGAAGGTCCACTTGTGTTGGAGGCTTCACTATCACTTGATGATGAGCTAGATTCCTCACTTGTGATGGCTCCATCAACTCTCACCACCATAATCTTCTTGTTTGGGCAATTTGAGGCTATGTGGCCATGACCTAAACATTTGAAACATTTAATAGAACTAGGTTTAGAAGTGTTAGGAACTACCTCTTTTACCTTAGGTGTGTCTCGGTCCAACTTGTTCCGTTGGTTGGAGTAGCCCTCCTTCTTGCCTTTGTCTCTCCATGATGAAGTATGTGAAGTAGAGGATCTCTTAAAGGTTGCCTTCCTCTTTATTTGTTGTTCAATCTTTTCAGCCTTGTGGATGGCATCCTCAAGTGTCATATAGCTTTGAAGCTCAAGAATATCTTGGATCTCTCTATTAAGTCCATGAGTGAACCTTGCAAGTGTAGCTTCCCTATCTTCTTGGTAATCACATCTTAGCATAGTCAACTCTAGGTCTTTGTAATATTCTTGTACGCTCCTAGAGCCTTGGTTCAATCTTTGAAGTTTGATGTGGAAATCTCTCACATAAGTAGGTGGTACAAATCTTCCTTTCAATGCATCCTTTAGTTGAGTCCATGAAGTCACTTGTTGTCTTCTCCTTCTTTCAGCATCAACAAGGATTTGGTTCCACCACACTAGTGCATAACCTTCAAACTCCAAGATAGCTAAGTTGAGCTTTTTCTCCTCATTAAGCATAGGGTAACATGAGAACACTTGGTCTAGTTTCATCACCCACTCTAGGTATGTTTCAGCACTCCCTTCACCATTAAACTTGGGTAGGTTAAGCTTTAAGTTCCTCTCATCTATCCTACCTTCTCCCTCAAAGAAGTGATTGCCACGACCATACCCTCCATATCATCCATATCCTCCATAATTTTCTCTTCTTCCTCTCCTTCTATCTTCCTCATATTCTCTATAATCATGGTCATCCTCATAATTGCTTCCTCCTTCACTACTCCTAGGTGAAGAATGATTTCCTCTATGATTTCTTCCTTTCCTAGCTCCTCTAGGGTCATGGTTGTCTCGGTTATCACTTGTTTCCCCATGGTTTCTTTTCTCAAGTTCTTTCCTTAACCTCCTTTCCTCCTTAGCTCTCCTCTCTTGGTCAAATCTCTCATCTAAACTAGCTTGCATCATAGTTTTCATCAAGTCCATCATCTTCTTAGTTTTAGGTGAAAGATCATTTCCTATGCTAGGAGAACTATCCATGGCTGCACAAGAAAGGTTAGATAACAAATAAAAGTATATAAAAGATCCTTGCCACTCTCTAAGTGTTTCACTCTAGTAGCACTCGTGTATCACACTTTCAAGACTCTTTCTCTAATGTTCTCTCTTGTCTTTTTCCACTCAACCTCTCTTTAAACTCTTGTTGAAACCTCTAATCAATTATCAAGGTCTTTGTTTCCAAAGTGAAAGAAGAACGATTCTAGAGTTGAGCTTAAGAAGTCCAAAGGATACAAACTCAAGACAAAACCTTAAGAATCCAATAGAAGACAAGCAATAAAGAACAATTGAAGGAATTAGGCTACTCAAATCAATGAATGAAGCAATGTGACAAAGGTACGATCAATGGAAACAAACTATGATGTAGTTATAGAAAGCAATGAGACAATTTGGAAGCAAATTTTGACAAAAACAGGGTGGTAATCGATTATCTAGGTTTGGTAATCGATTAAACCAGAGGCTTGAATGTCCAGAACACGAATTGGAACTGTGGTAATCGATTACCAGTCGTGGTAATCGATTACTCTAGAGACTTGAATGTCCAGAACACAAATTGGAATTGTGGTAATCGATTACTAGTCGTGGTAATCGATTACTCCAGTGGCTATGTCTTTTCTGCACCTTGTTCACAAATGCAGTTCACACACTACCAAGCACAATGCACACCTCAAGTTCAAGAATCAAAATTATTAGCACTTTAAACTCAAGTTTTAGGTGTAATGCTTAGTCCTAAGTGTCTTTATAATCCAAAGTTCATTGAACCACTAATTTGATGATGAATAGAGGCTCATTCATTCATGGTACTGCACTTGCATAATTTTTTTTTTTTTTAACTTGTTTCTTTCTTACTTCACTTGATTTTCACTTCAATTTCACTTTTCTTGTTTTCTCTTCTTTGAATTTTCTTGCTATTCTTTTTCTTGTAACCTTTTCTTTTGTTTTCCTTTTCCTTTTGACTTGTATAATCTTTTCTTGATTTTTCTTTGCTGTAGCTAGACTTAGGAACCTAAGACTAAAGCAAATTTGAGTCTAAAATTGCTAATAACAAAGATTATGCAGAAGAAGCTACTTGACTTGTAGTGTACAACATACAAAGCAATGTGAACAACACTCAGAAAACAGGGAAATACATGAATTCAACAATTTTGTAGATATGGAGAATTTTTCAAAAGGAAAACTCAATTATAAGATGAAGACAACTCAAGGAACATGTGAATTACTCAAACAACTCAAGCAATCACAGATCTATAACAAGAATTTCAAGAATACGAAAATTCAAAGTAGAACTCAAGAATACACCAAAAAACAGGGACTGCACTAAGCAAAAAAAAGAAAAACGAATATTCAAGGTTCAAGACTCAAACCAGATTGAAAGAAGCTCCAATTTAAGTAGAACAAGCTCTAGATACCAAATTTGATGCAAGCCTCGTGAGAATTGCAAGAATTGAACGGACCTTCATGCTTCAATGGAGTTTTTAGGTTTTTAAATTAGGGAAGAATGAAGATGTAAATAGAAAATGAAGAGAATAAACGGTTTAGAAGAGAAATGGAAGCGCCATGGCAAGTGCCAATAAGCTCAAGGTGGAATCGCCACAATGGATCAAGAAGCCATTGATAAGATTCAAGGTTCTTTACAAGAACTCTAGAGAGAAAATGCTCTCACACAAATTCTGAATTCTATATTCAATTTCCAAAAAGTTTTTTTACAATTCAGAGGGTTAGGTATTTATACTAGTTGGAGAAGTGTTAGCTTGCAGTCCAAGCTTCTAATCTATATACATCTACTTCCTTAAATGGAGAAACAGCCCAAAAGCTTAGAAAAACTGAAAAGCGCACGTGGTAATCGATTACTTAGTCATGGTAATCGATTACCACGGGTCTTTGGGGTCCAGAAATGAAAGTGTCTCTGTGGTAATCGATTACCACAGTGCCAACCTCACATGTAATCGATTACCTACAGTTGGTAATCGATTACCATCCTGGAAGTATTCTAACTCTAACTTCAAGCTCGTTTTCTGCCTTGATGGAGGCCGAACTGGACTTTGATGTCTTCATAGCTTTTGTATCCCTTGAAGTTTTCTTCAATTTGACACCAAGAACGTCTCAATTGGAGTTGTGTAGCTCGAGTTATGGTCAGAATACTGAAACTGGTCACCTCAGTCAATTACCCAACTCTCTCACAAAACACTCCTAAACTTTGGTTCAATTACAAACGTAAGGCCGTGCACTTATTCACCAAGCAAGGCCCAAATTAATTGCTCCTAATCTAATTACAACTTTACAACATGTTTAGAAGGTTACAAGTCCTATTACAAAGTAAGGAGAAGTCTTGAGTTGAATCTTGGCTTTGACTTTTGAGTTGACTCTCAACTTCTTCTTGAATTCTTTTGTGCATGGCTCTTGTAACTCTTCTTATCAAGGATGGTCCTCCATCAATAATAGGAAGAACAAATGGATGACACATGAGTTTGTAAACACACGGGTTAGGTGAGTGCCCTTGATGTGAGCTATTGGAATGATGGAACAAGAAATAGAGATTATTGGGATATAATCAAAGTGTCACATTGGAAGAACAAAGGGATGACACATGAGTTTATGAACACGCGATTTAGGCTAGTGCCCTTGATGTGAGCTATTGGAATGACGACACAAGAACTATAGTGTGTTGGCAACAATGGTTAAGCTCAATAGATGCTGCGATGGTAGATGTTTTTTTATGCCTATCATTGCATACTCGTGGATCAGCTCACACAAGTAAAGCCTCACATCAGAAGAATAAAGGGATGACACATTAGTTTATAAAAATACGGGTTAGGCGAATGCCTTTGATTTAAGTTATTGAAACGAAAAAACAAGAACAAGAGATTATTGGGATATAACCAAAGTCTCACATTGGAAGAACAAAGGGATGACACATGAGTTTATAACACACGGGTTAGACGAGTGCCCTTGATGTGAGCTATTGGAACGATGAAACACGAACTAGAGTTTATTGTGATATAATCAAATCTCACATCGAAAGAACAATGGGATGACAAATGAGTTTATAAACACACGGGTTAGGCGAGTACCTTGTTGGGGATATTGTTCGCAAACAAAGTCCCACATTGGAAAAATAAAGGATGTCACATGAGTATATAAACACACATATGCAACTCCATTAGTTAGAGGCCTTTTGGGAAAAGCACAAAAACAAAACTGTGCGGGCTTAGGCCCAGAACGGACAATATCTTACTATTGTGGAGATATGTGTGTGAAGTCCTCCCCTTGTGTGGCCCAACAGTGATATCAGAGTCGATGGTTCGACTTGGACCGGCTCAGATGATGGACCTAGCAAAGGTCAAGTGGAACTCGTCTAGGTCAAGTGGAACTCGTGGATGTGAGCTAACACGAGTAAAGAAAATCCTCGTCACCTCGTCTTGTAATGTGATGTATGTTATATGTTTCTTGCCGATGGGAGACAAAGAAGCATTTTGGAAATACCATGAAACTTCTGTTGTAAAAGACAAAAAAAAAATTTTGTCCTTTCGTATGTTGTTTCCAAATGCAATCAGACGAAACTTTAAGTTATTTAATTGTTGGTTTTAATTGTAAAACGTTTGGTTTTAATTGTAAAACGTTTAGATAGTTATCCTGTTAGTCAATAAAACAGTTAAAGACAGAAGTATTTTTATACTGGTTCGTCTATTCAAGACTACATCCAGTTACCCAGCAATTTACTGAGTTTTTACTACAAACCGTGAAATGGTTACAAGTATTCCTTGCACCCAGCCACTTCTGTCTATACAAATATTCTTTGCACACAACATTCTCAGGCTAAACAACTAGGTATTCTTTGGAACGCAGCCTCCCTAGGCTAATACAAGGGTATTCTTTGAAACACAGCCTCCTCAGGCTAAAGGCACAACAAAAATGGATTTGAAATGCTTCTAAGAAACGAAAATCCTCTTCGCAAAGAGGGGTATACATATGAAGAACAAAGTTCAAGAACTTAGAGAGCGAAATCTAGGAGAATAGCTTATCAATCGTAATTTCGCCAACTTGAACTGATGCTGGTGAAGTCCTTTATATAGGCAACGATTTGATAGATCTATTAGACACAAAAATCTCTCCGTTGTTGTCTTTTCCTTCATGAAGTCTTCAACTTGTGTCAAAGTACAATCATAGATTTGACAATTTGCACAGCGGAGTTAGAACCTTTTTCTGACTTGATCGAGATAACACCAAAAGGTAGATTTACTTTTCGTGTTGTAGAGGCTAGCGTGAATCTCTATTCTAACAGTGGAAGCTTCTAAAGTAACGACTAGATTTGAATTTCTTGACACGAATTACTTCGTCTTTGCTAGGACTTCACCTGACTTGATTGACGATGGGTCTTTTAAAAGTTTCAACTTGAGACTTCATCTATTCTTCAGACTTGAGTCTTTGTCTTAACTTCAGTCTTGAGCATTCGGCTAGAGGCATGCTTGATCTATCACTGGCAGATGATGACTTCATAAGATGGAACTTTGAGGAGTCATCTTTCATCTGTGCTGACTTCGTCTGACTATGGCTTGCAATGGTTCAGTCTGATACGATCCGTCTGTTCTGTAATTAATCAAAACTTGAGAAGTTAATCATTTTGATCTAACATAATTGTTGGATATTGACTTAGAAAACCTGAAAATAAGCGGAAGATAACCAATTATAATAGGACAAAGTAAAAATAAATAAAAGATATGTTGACATAACTGATTACGATCAATTACATTGCTCGTTCAACATGAAAATTTTTCTTGAAAATAATAAATCTACTTTATAAAACTTCATCCATGTAATTATGTCTTATGCTTTATAAGACTAGCAAAATTTTTTTGTAAAGCAACGAAAAACATATAAGAGATTTATTAATTTGTATAAAATACATACTACTATAATATTCAATAAAATTCACTATCATGTATCAATTTTCCAAACTTCTTTTTAACCATATAAATTAATTGTTATTCCACTAATAAATACTATGAACATTACTTGCTTTAATATATATATATATATATATATATATATATATATATATATATATATATATAATATTCATAACAATAAGAAAAAAGAAGTAAGAGTCACATTTAAATATTATTAATGGTTCTATGCATTTAATAACAAATATATTTCAGTTATGTGAATCATAATTACCCTCTACATAACTAAGTAATAAATATATTTAATCCACTCAACGGTGTTGTCATGTGAAAAGAAAATTGATAATAAAATCTTGTCAAACAAAATTTCATTAGGCTACTTTATCTTAAAATTACAATATAAAATAAAATACTCAAGTAAAAATATTAAAGAAAAAATAGCCATGCGAGAAACACCTAGAAAGTGAGAGTGTTCAATTTTTTTTACAATTTTCCTTGAAAAAAGTAAATATACTTTATAAAACTTCATCCATGTATATATTTCTCATACTAAAAAAAACATAAAAGAGACTTATTAATTTGTATAAAATATATAATAGTATTCAATAAATTTCACTATCATATATTAATTTTCTAAACTTTTTTTTGACAATATACATTAATTATTATTCTACTAATAAATACAATGAACATTACTGGCTTTAATATATATATATATATATATATATATATAATATTCACAACAATAAGAAAAAAAAAGTAAAAGTCATATTGAGTTCGACAAACGGTTCGTTGAGGAGCTGAGTATTAATGAGTTAAACGAATTGCTCCTCGCTGCTATCTATCTGAATATGAAGAACTTCTTTGAGTTGGTATGCAACACCATTGCAAAAGACATCAAGAACGAGAGCGTCGAATTCATAAGGGATTTCTTTGGTTTGGTTAATGACTAAACTTCCGAGGAAGAGGCTGAGTATTAGCGACTGAATGTTTGGGCATTCCAAAACATCCATCAAGATTGAAGTAAGACATATAAGACAATAGATAATTCGAGTTTAAGTCATGAAAATAATTAAATTATAAAGTAAATTTATTTTTCTTTGAAATTGTAGTCAAGAATTTCTGTTGATTGTTGAGAATTATTTTTAAATTCCTATTATTGTTATTATTATCATTGTGGAATTTTATAACTTTTAGATAAAATGATTGTTAATTTTCATAATACTATTGAGTGTTCCCTTAACTTTGTACCATATGTATAATGATTTTTAACTATGTATAATCATATTCTAAATGATGATTTGAGACTCTAATAGTTTGTGGAACAACATAATGAATTTTGTAATGGTTTAAATCATCACATTCTACATAAATTTTCATTAAATTTTGATTAATTGGTTAAATCCTTTTCTATCTTGTGCTAATAAAGAATTGAATTATTAGTTTGAGAATTTTAAAATTTTAATTATAAATCCATATTTGGAATTCCGTGATATGATAATTTTATTACAATTTTGATAGCCATGCCAGAAACACCTAGAAAGTGCGAGAGTTCAATTTTTTACAATTTTGCTTGAAAAGAATAAATCCATTTCATAAAACTTCATCCATGTATATATTTCTCATGCTTTATAAGACTAGCATTTATTTTCGTGTAAAACTACAAAATAAACATAGAAGAGATTTATTAATTTGTATAAAATATATAATATTGTAGTATTCAATAAATTCCACTATCATATATTAATTTTTCAAATTTTTTTTGACAACATGTATTAATTATTATTCCAAAAATAAAAACAATGAACATTACTCGCTTTTAGTAAATATATATAAATATATATATATATATATATATATATAAAATATTCACAACAATAAGAAAAAAAGTAAGAGTCACATTAAGATATTATTAAAGGTTACATGCATTTAATAATAAATATATTTCTTAAATTGAAAAGTCAAATGAATCATAATTACACTGATATTTGACTAATTAATAAATATATTTAATCTAGTCAATGGTCTTATCATATAAAAATAATAATAGAGTCTAGTCAAACAGAATCTCATTAGGTTACTTAATCCTAAAATTATAATAAAAAATAAAATACTCTAGTGAAAATATTAAAAAAATAAGTATTCAATCTCTTATCTTTCCCTTTAAAATGGTTGTATGGGCTCAGATCCAAAGTCAAATTACAAATAAAATTTGCCTTCTGTGTTCAATCTTTCCTCACTCTTTACAGTTTTGAAGAAATGGCAAAAGAAATGAAATCAACGGAGAAAGAAACACAGAAAATCACTGAAGGAGAATTGAAGACAAATGCAACCATAGAAGTGGAAAAAGAATTGAAGAAGCCTATGACGACTGAGGTAGAAGAGTTGAAGAATGACACAATCGCGAAGGGTGAAAGTTTGGAACAAGCCACAACTGCTGCAAGGAAAATATTGGAGAATGTCACAACTACCCAAACAGAAAACATGGAAAAGGTTAAACTGAAAACCTTTGATGGTATCACTTTCGAAGTGGAACTGTCGATTGTGAAGGAAATGGAGACGGTGCAGTCCTCCCTCAACCTTGGTGGGAATGACAACTCTGTTGTCATTCCGCTTCCAAATGTCACTAGTCGTTGCCTTAAATTAATTATAGAGTATTTTGCAGAGCGTTACCATATCTTTGGAGCGGGCAATCTTGATGAGTTAAAAGAGTTCGACAAACGGTTCATTAAGGGGCTGAGTATGGATGAGTTAAAGGCATTGCTCCTCGCTGCTAACTATCTGAATATGAAGAACTTCTTTGAGTTGGTGTGCAACACCATTGCAAAAGACATCAAGAACGAGAGCGTCGAGTTCATAAGGGATTTTTTTGGTTTGGTTAATGATTACACTCCTGAGGAAGAGGCTGAGTATCAGCAACTGAATGCCTGGGCATTCCAAAACATCCATCAAGATTGAAGTGAGACATATAAGACAATAGATATTTCGAGTTTAAGTCACAAAAATAATGAGATTATAAAGTAAATTTATTTTTCTTTGAAATTGTAGTCAAGAATTTCTGTTAATTGTTGAAAATTTTTTTAAATTCCTATTATTGTTGTTATTATCATTGTGGAATTTTATAATTTTTAGATAAAATGATTGTTAATTTTCATAATACTATTGAGTGTACCTTTAACTTTGTACCATATGTATAATGATTTTTAACTATGTATAATCATGTTCTAAATGATGATTTCGGACTCTGATAATTTGCAGAACAACATAATGAATTTTGTAATGGTGTAAATCATCACATTATACATAAATTTTCATTCAATTTTGATTAATTGGTTAAATCCTTTTCTATCTTGTGCTAATAAAGAATTCAATATTAGTTTGAGAATTTTATAATTTTAATTATAAATCCATATTTAGAATTCTGGTATATTAACATTACTTGCTTGAATATATATATATATATATATATATATATATATATATATATATTCACAATAATAAAAAAAAAGAATAAGAGTCACATTTAAATATGAATAAAGGTTCTACGCATTTCATAATAAATATATTCTAGTCAAATGAATCATAATTACCCTCTACATGATTAATTAATAAATATATTTAATCCACTCAACGGTCTTATCATATGAAAAGAAAATTAATAATAAAATATGGTCAAACGAAATCTCACTAGGCTACTTTATCTTAAAATTACAATAAAGAAAAATACTCAAATGAAAACATTAAAAAAAAGATAGTCATGCGAGAAACACTTGGAAAGTGAGAGAGTAAATCAACTTTACAAAACTTCATCTATGTATATATTTCTCATGCTTTATAAGACTAACATTTATTTTCATGTAAAACTGGAAAAAAAAATATAGAAGAGATTTATTAATTTGTATAAAATATATAATACTGAAGTATTCAATAAATTTCACTATCATATATTAATTTTTCAAACTTTTTTTGACAATATGTAATAATTATTATTCCACAAATAAATACAATGAACATTACTCGCTTTAATATATATATATATATATATATATATATATAAAATATTCATAACAATAAGAAAAAAAAATAAGAGTCACATTGAGATATTATTAAAGGTTACATACATTTAATAATAAATATATTTCTTAAATTGAAAAGTCAAATAAATCATAATTACACTGATTGTGACTAATTAATAAATATATTTAATCTAATCAATGGTCTTATATTAAAAAAAAAATAAGTATTCAATCTCTTATCCTTCCTTTTAAAATAGTTGTATGGGCTCAGATCCAAAGTCAACTTACAAATAAAATTTGCCTTTTGTGTTCAATCTTTTCTCACTCTTTACAATTCTGAAGAAATGGCAAAAGAAATGAAATCAATCAAGAAAGAAACACAGAAAATTATTAAAGGAGAATTGAAGACAATTGCAACCATAGATGTAGAAAAAGAATTGAAGAAGCCACTGAGAAAGAAGAGTTGAAGAATGGCACAGTCGCGAGAGGTGAAAGTTTGGAACAAGCCACAACTGCTGCAGGGAAACGTTGGAGAATGTCACAACTACCCAAACAGAAAACATGGAAAAGGTTAAATTGAAAACCTCTGATGGTATCACTTTCGAAGTGGAATTGTCGATTGTGAAGGAAATGGAGACGGTGCAGTTATCCCTCAACCTTGGTGGTAATGACAACTCTGTTGTCATTCCACTTCCAAATGTCACTTGTCACTGCCTTACCTTAATTATAGAGTATTTTGCAGAGCGTTACCATATCTCCGAAGCAGGAAATCTTGATGAGTTAAAAGAGTTCGACAAACGGTTCGTTAAGGGGCTGAGTATGGATGGGTTAAAGGAATTGCTCCTCGCTGCTAACTATCTGAATATGAAGAACTTCTTTGAGTTGGTGTGCAGCACCATAGCAAAAGACATCAAGAACGAGAGCGTCGAGTTCATAAGGGATTTCTTTGATTTGGTTAATGATTACACTCCCAAGGAAGAGGTTGAGTATCAGCAACTGAATGCCTGGACATTCCAAAACATCCATCAAGATTGAAGTGACACATGTAGGATAATAGATAATTCGAGTTTAAGTCATGAAAATAATGAGTAAATTTATTTTTCTTTGAAATTGTAGTCAAGAATTTTGTTTATTGTTCAGAATTATTTTTAAATTCCTATTATTGTTATTATTATCTTTGTGGAATTTTATTGTTTTTTAGATAAAATGATTGTTAATTTTCATAATATTATAGAGTGTTCCTTTAACTTTGTACCATATGTATAATGATTTTTAACTATGTATAATCATATTCTAAATGATGATTTGGGACTATAATAGTTTGCAGAACAACATAATAAATTTTTTAATGGTGTAAATCAATCCATTATACATAAATTTTCATTCAATTTTGATTAATTGGTTAAATATTTTTCTATCTTGTGCTAATAAATAATTCAATTATTAGTTTGAGTATTTTATAATTTTAATTATAAATCCATATTTAGAATCCCGTGATCTATATTCTTGAATTTAAACTAATTTGTTGTCTTGGACCTTGAAGTCTCCAGAGCTTAGAAATGAAGCTTACCCTCCTAGACCTCTATGAGAAAATTATATGTTAGAGTGAAAAAGAAGGTCAAACTTAATGATAAATCACTCTAAAGAGTTTTGTCATTCTTTTATTAAAAGTGTTCTATTATTTTCTAACTTTTAAATTGCATGGTATCTCATAGTGTGTACTAGGTTTAACCAATTGAATTGACGGAGATATTGCATAAAATGATTTTGCATTGAAAATATGCAAAACAATTTTGATACATAAGATATAAGTCATGGTCATCATTCATAAGGTTTAAATAATCATGAAAAAGCATTCTCAAGTGACATTCAATTATAACAGTTAGTAACCAATTACTAGATGTTGACTTGAAAAACTCGAAAATAAGCATTTTGAAATAATCAATTACTTTAGAATATAATCGATTATGATATGCCAAAGTGAAAAAAAAAAAGACATGTTGTAATTGATTACGTGCTCACAGTAATCGATTACATTGTGCGGTCAACATAAACGCAAAAGGCTTAAGAACATTTTAATAGATGACAAGAAAAAGGTATTTGATTTCAATATCAAAATAATTTATTGACACTTATAGATATTTTTTTAAATAAGGTAAATACTTAATTCTTAAAAAAATTTGAGCACGTCAAAACATTGCAAAAAACATAATGGAAGTGAGATAGAGTTCATATTTTAACAATTTTCCATTGAAAAGAACAAATATAGTGTATAAAACTTCTTGCATGTCATTAGTTTTTGTGCTTTATAAATCTCACTTAAAGTAGCATTTTGTTTATATGTAACTATACCAAAAAACATAAGAGATTTATTAGTTTGTATTTAGTATATACTATTTTTATATACAATAAACTAGACTATCATATTTTAATTTTCCAAAAATTTTTGACTATACGCATTAATTGTTGTTCCACTAATAAATACTATGAGCATTACTAGTTTTAATATATATATATATATATTATGAGCAATTACTATGAGCATTACTAGTTTTAATATATATATATATATATATATATATATATATATTCACAATAATATGAAAAAAATAAGAGATACATTGAAATATTAAAGGTTATATACATCTAATAATAAATATATTTCCTAAATAAAGAAGTCAAACTGATCATAATTATACTCCACATTCACATGGCTAATCAATAAATATCTTCAATCCATTAACTATTCTTATCATGTAAATAGAAAAAAAAAAAAATCTAGTCAAATTAAATTCCCTTGTGCTACTTCCATAAATAGAGAAAAAAATTCTAAAATTACAATAAAAAATAAAATACTCAAGTAAATTTTGTTTTTTGAAAAAATTGTAATCAATCGCATATCCTTCCTTTTAAAATAGATGTGTGACTTATGTCCAAAGTCAAATAACATAGAAAATTATCTATTTGTTTTGATTCTTTTCCTTACTTTCTAAAATTCTTAAGAAATGACAAATTGTGGAGCCTTAATATTTCTCAAGTAGACAACCTTGATGAGTTAAAGGACTTTGACAAGTGGTTCACCAAAGAGCTGAGCATCAATGAGTTAAAGGAATTTTAATCAATATTTTTAACTTCTTTTTTCTTTGTTTCCTAGGAATGAATTTAATTGTTAGTGTAAGTATTTTATGGTTTTAATTATTAATCTTGATTTGGAATTTTTTGATTAATATTCTTGAAAATAAACTAATTCATTATGTAGGACCTTGAAGTTCAAGGGCTTAAAAATGGAATTTACCCTCCTAAATTGCTTTTAAAACTTATATGTTAGATTGAAAAAGAAGGACATGCTTGTAGATAAATCTCTCTAAGAAATTTTAACCTTCTCTCATTAAAAGTGTTCAATTATTTTGTAATTTCTAAATATCAAGGTATCTTGTAGTGTGTCTTGTTTTAAAGAACTAGATTGACATGCACCTAACATTGGATAAAATGTTTTTGGTGAGATAAAATTTGGCATGTAAGATAAAAGTCATTCCCATTAATCATAAGGTTTGAATAATAAAGAGAAAGCATTCTAAACTGGGGCCTTTTTGAATAATCGTCTACCACAGAATGTAATCAATTACAATAGGCCAAAGTAGAAAGTGGACCGCCTGAAATAATTATTAAATGCTTACTTTAATCGATTAAATTGTTTTTTAAAGATGAACATTGAGATCTCAAGAGCATTTTGACCAATTACAAAAAGAAGATAAACAACTTCAGTGTCAAAATAATCAATTATAGGTTGAAATAATCCGTTACTGACAGTTAAAATTGTATTTTATAAATAAGGGAAACACTTCACTCAAAAAAATAAAAATTTAAACTTTTAAAACATTGCAAGAAACACTAAAGAAGTGAGAGAGCGAAATTGATGCAACTCTCAAGGAGAATAGCATGGAAGTCACAGATCTTCATGTTTCCATGGAGACTTAGGTGTTTAAGAAGAAGAAGCTTGCGCCTCAAGAAGAAAAGAAATGGAGAAAACGGATTAGAAGAGGAATGGAAGTGTCATGGCAAGTGCCAATTAGTTTGAGGTGGAACCGCCAAAATGGAGTAAGGAAGCCATTGATGAGATTCAAGATTCTTCACAAGAACACAAGAGAGAAGACACTCTCAATTTTCTGAATTTAATTCTCAATTAATCAAAAGTGTTTACAAAGCTATTTATACTACACTTAGGAGGCACCAAACTTGGGAACCAAGGACCAAACCGCCACCCTTGGATCTAGCTTGGGATCAACGTGTGGAAAGCTCTCTAAAACACCTCACACGGATCACCAAGCCCCATCCTTGGATTAAGAAAGGATCCTAGGGCCACGGTGTGGAACTTAAGTGGTGGGAAAAACATGTCTTAAGTTTGAATTCTAACCTCTTGATTAAATCTTAATCAAGTGGTTAGAGTCCACTTAAGAAGTCGTGTCAAAAGCATGGCTTAGCTGAATTTGAACTCAACCATTAGATTAGAATTTGTAGATCCCATCTAAAGGTTGAGATTCAAATTGAGTTAGTGCTCCCTCCACTACTTTCCCTCCAAATCTCTTCCACTCTCTCCTAAGAGAGTGTGCGCCACTCCCTCCCTCTTTAGTAGAGATTTCCGGTTTTATTTTGGCACACTAGGTCGTGAGCCACACTAGCACATGTGTGTCCAATTATTCAAAGCTTAACTCCTAATTACAAGTTACAAATACTAAAAAAATTACAAGTCCTATTACAAGTTAAAAAGAAGTCTTAAATTGACTCTTGACTTGAGAGTTGACTTTGACTTTGGAGTTGACTCTCCACTTCTTCTTGTATTTTCTTTGTCATGGACCTTGTGATTCTTCTAGGCAAGGATGTGAGTTGAACTTGTCCTCAAGTTATGCTCCTCTTCACCTACAACAAAAGGAAATAAATCACTAACATTGAAAGAATTGCTACAAATATAAGTGTTAGGGAGGTCAAGTTTGTAAGCATTTGGTCCAAGTTTTTGGAGGATCTTGAAAGGACCGTCTCTTCTCGGTGAGAGTTTGGATCCCCTAAGAGTAGGGAATCTCTCCTTCCTTAGATGAAGCCAAACCAAATCTCCTTCTTGGAATTAAACATTTTTTTATGTTGGTTTGCTTTAGCCGCCACCTTGGTGTATCTCTTCTCAATTTGTTCTTTAATCTTTGCATGAAGAGCCTTAACCCTCTCGGCCTTGCTAGCTCTATCTACATCCAAAGCAAACTCAAGTGGAAAAGGAATAAGATCAAGAGGTGTTAGTGGATTAAACCCATATACAATCTCAAATGGTGAACACTTAGTAGATGCATTGATTACCCTATTATATGCAAACTCTATGAATGGTAGATGCTCCTCCCAAGTTCTCACATTCCCTCTAACAAAACACCTTAATAATTGACCTAGTGTCCTATTAACCATTTCGGTTTGGCCATCCGTTTGAGGATGACAAGTGGTAGAAAACAAGAGCTTGGTGCCAAGCTTGCTCCAAAGGGTCCTCAAAAAATGGCTAAGAAATTTAGAGTCCCTATCACTCACTACACTCTTTGGCATCCCATGCAATCTTACCACCTCTTTAAAAAATAAGTTTGCTATGTGTGTGGCATCATCAACTTTGTGGCAAGATATAAAATGTGCCATCTTAGAGAACTTACACACTACAACAAACAAAGAGTCCATTCCCCTTTTGGTTCTAGGCAAATCAAGGACAAAATCCATAGAAATATCTACCTAAGGGAATTAGAAAAGGTAAGAGGTGTGTACAATCCATGATTCATAACCCTAGACTTGGCCCTATGGCATGCAATGCACTTAGATATGAATCGTTTCACATCTTTCTTCATGTGTGGCCAATAAAAATGTTCTTGTAAAATAGCTAGGGTTTTATCGATTCTAAAATGCCCCATGATGCCCCCCTCATGTGCTTCACATACTAGTAAGTCTCTTAAAGATGTCTTAGGCATACACAAAGTTTTTCCTTTAAAAAGATAGCCTTCATGCCTATAGAAATCTTTATGAGCCCCATGCACACACATCATGTAAGCTTCACCGAAATCAATGTCATTTTCATACAAGCATTTGATATGTTCAAAACCTAGCATCTTAGTTTCTAACATGGTAAGCAAGGTGTATCTCCTATTAAGTGCATCGGCTACAACATTATTCACACCCTTCTTGTATTTAATGACATAAGGAAAAGTTTCAATAAATTCTACCTATCTTGCATGCCTTTTACCCAATTTGCCTTGGCCTTTCAAGTGCTTCAAAGCCTCTTGATCGGACTTTGGGAAGGAGGTAGTGTTGCCATACTTGGAAGACTCTCACTAGGGCTACATCTCCTTGTCATATGTTGAGTAGTTCACTTGTGCAGATTTGAGCTTTTCACTATAGTAGGCAACGGGATGAGCTCCTTGTATCAACACGGCTCCCACACCTAATAGTGATATTGTTGATTGCTCTACAATCGGTGCACATCCTCCATGTTCCCTCCTTCTTAGGCACTAATATCACGGGTGATGCACAAGGAGAAAGACTCTCCTTCACCCAACCCTTTTCCATAAGCTCTTGCACTTGCTTTTGAATTTCATGGCTCTCTTGAGGAGAACTCCTATAGCTTGGACAGTTTTGTAGTGGTGCACCCGACATCAAGTCAATTTGATGCTCAATGCCTCTTATAGGGGGAAGGCCATGAGGTATGTCTTTGGGAAAGACATCTTGAAACTCCTCCAATAAGGCCTCCAAGCTTCCTTGTTCACCTACAAAGTTAGAACTCAAAACCAAAGGATTAGGCATGCAAAGAAACATGGACTTCCTAGCTAGATAGTCTCTCTTAAGCTCACTCCTTTCTATCAAGAAACTCTTTTTTTTTTTCATTCTTTTTACTTTTCAATTTTTCAAGCTTATGAACCTTAGGATTAGACAACTTCCCTTTGACTTTTCCTCCCTTGGAGCTCTCGGCCGTGGGCTTGCCACCATGCTTGGGTGTGCCCTTGGAGCTCTCGGCTAAGGTGAGTTGCTTCTCTTAGTCCCTCTTAAGCTTCATCTTTATTTGATCTTCACAAACCTCCTTAGGGTGTTAGTGGTTTGAGTGTGACCTTCTTACCTACATGAGAAAGAATGTAAGTATTGGAAACTCCATCATGTATAGCTTTTCTATCAAATTGCCAAGGTCTACCAAGGAGTAAGTGTGTGGCCTCCATAGGAACAACATCACAAAGTACTTCATCATTATATTTGCCAATAGTAAAAGATATGAGTACTTGTTTGTCTACTACTAATTCTCCTTTTTCACTCAACCATTGCAGCTTATATGGTTTAGCATGTGAAGATGTTTTCAATTTTAATTTATCCACTAATCTAGTGCTTACTACATTAGTGCAACTTCCACTATCAATAATTAAAGAGCATACATTCCCTTCAATAGTATATCTATTATGGAAGATATTCTCCTTTTGTGAGTCATCAAGCTACTTACTTACATTGCTTAGCATCCTCCTTACCATCAATAGGTCTCCCTCCTCAGCTTGCTCATAAGAGGAATGCTCACTTGCACTTGATGCTTCACTCTCACTAGATGATGAGCTTGAATCTTCACTTGTGATTGCTCTATCATTCCTCGCCATCATAGCTTTCTTGTTTGGGCAATGAGAGGCTATGTGGCCATGACCTAAACATTTGAAACATTTAATAGAACTAGGTTTAGAAGGGTTAGGATGTACCTGTTGAGCCTGATGTGAGCTATCAGAACGGCGGTACAAGACTAGGGCATATCGACGACAATGTGAAGCTCAAGAATTGTCGCGGTGATGGAACCCTAATGGCCATCATTGAAAATGACTTCCGCTGTAGGGGAGGAAAGTTTGGTGGTCCTTTGTTTGAGGGGAGGTTTGTTGGGATGCAAACAAAGTCCCACATTGGAGAAACAAGGGATACCACATTGGTTTATAAACACACATAATGCATCCATTAGTAAGAGGCCTTTTAGAGGAAGTCCAAAAACAAAACCATGAGGGCTTGGGCCCAAAGTGGACAATATCTTACTATTGTGGAGATGTGTGTGTGTGTGTGTAGTCCTCCCCTTCAGGCTCAACAAGTGGTATCAGAGCCGATGGTTCGACTTGGCGACCGGCTCAGAATGATGCAATGATAGGAGTGGATCTAATTGAAGGTCGGGTGGACCTACTTGGTGGAGATCCCTTGTATCGAAAGTCTCCCTAGTAGGAGTGGCTAGGCCGCGTGTTCCGTTGATGTGAGCTATCAGAACGACGGTACAAGACTAGGGCATATCGACGACAATGTGAAGCTCAAGAATTGTCGCGGTGATGGAACCCTAATGGCCATCATTGAAAATGACTTCCGCTGTAGGGGAGGAAAGTTTGGTGGTCCTTTGTTTGAGGGGAGGTTTGTTGGGATGCAAACAAAGTCCCACATTGGAGAAACAAGGGATACCACATTGGTTTATAAACACACATAATGCATCCATTAGTAAGAGGCCTTTTGGAGGAAGTCCAAAAACAAAATCATGAGGGCTTGGGCCCAAAGTGGACAATATCTTACTATTGTGGAGATGTGTGTGTGCATGTGTGTGTAGTCCTCCCCTTCAGGCTCAACAAGTGGTATCAGAGCCGATGGTTCGACTTGGCGATCGGCTCAGAATGATGCAATGATAGGAGTCGATCTAATTGAAGGTCGGGTGGACCTACTTGGTGGAGATCCCTTGTATCGAAAGTCTCCCTAGCAGGAGTGGCTAGGCCGCGTGTTCCGTTGATGTGAGCTATCAGAACGGCGGTACAAGACTAGGGCATATCGACGACAATGTGAAGCTCAAGAATTGTCGCGGTGATGGAACCCTAATGGCCATCATTGAAAATGACTTCATTTAGTAGGGGAGGAAAGTTTGGTGGTCCTTTGTTTGAGGGGAGGTTTGTTGGGATGCAAAAAAAGTCCCACATTGGAGAAACAAGGGATACCACATTGGTTTATAAACACATATAATGCATCCATTAGTAAGAGGCCTTTTGGAGGAAGTCCAAAAACAAAACCATGAGGGCTTGGGCCCAAAGTGGACAATATCTTACTATTGTGGAGATGTGTGTGTGCATGTGTGTGTAGTCCTCCCCTTCAGGCTCAACAAGTGGTATCAGAGCCGATGGTTCGACTTGGCGACCGGCTCAGAATGATGCAATGATAGGAGTCGATCTAATTGAAGGTCGGGTGGACCTACTTGGTGGAGATCCCTTGTATCGAAAGTCTCCCTAGCAGGAGTGGCTAGGCCGCGTGTTCCGTTGATGTGAGCTATCAGAACGGCGGTACAAGACTAGGGCATATCGATGACAATGTGAAGCTCAAGAATTGTCACGGTGATGGAACCCTAATGGCCATCATTGAAAATGACTTCCGCTGTAGGGGAGGAAAGTTTGGTGGTCCTTTGTTTGAGGGGAGGTTTGTTGGGATGCAAACAAAGTCCCACATTGGAGAAACAAGGGATACCACATTGGTTTATAAACACACATAATGCATCCATTAGTAAGACGCCTTTTGGAGGAAGTCCAAAAACAAAACCATGAGGACTTGGGCCCAAAGTGAACAATATCTTACTATTGTGGAGATGTGTGTGTGTGTGTTTGTGTAGTCCTCCCCTTCAGGCTCAACAGTACCTCCTTTACCTTAGTGATGTCTCGGTCATGCTTGCTTCTTGTGTTGGAATAGCCCTCCTTCTTGCCTTTGTCTCTCCAAGAGTTAGAGTATGAAGTAGAGGATCTCTTGAAGGTACCTTTCCTCTTGATTTGTTGTTCCACCTTCTCGGCCTTGTGTATGGCCTCCTCTATGGTCACATAGCTTTGGAGCTCAAGAATGTCTTGAATCTCCCTATTAAATCCATAGGTGAACCTAGCTAGTGTGGCCTCTCTAGCCTCTTGGTAGTCACATCTTAGCATAGTCAACTCAAGCTCCTTATAGTACTCTTGCACACTCTTGGTCCCTTGAGTCAACCTTTGGAGTTTTATGTGTTGGTCCCTCTCATAGGTTGGTGGTACAAACCTAGCTCTCATAGTTTCTTTAAGTTGGGTCCATGAGGTGATTTGTGGTCTTCTCCTCCTTTCAGCTTCTACTAGAATTTGGTTCCACCACACTAGTGCATACCCCTCAAACTCCAAGATAGCTAAGTTCAACTTCTTCTCCTCATTTAGAATGGGATAGCATGAGAAAACTTGGTCTAGCTTCATGATCCACTTTAGGTATGTCTCGACACTTCCTTCACCATTAAACTTAGGTAGGTTTAGCTGAAGGTTCCTGTCATCTATCCTACCCTCTCCATCATAGAAATGGTTGCCTCGGCCATACCCTCCAAAATCACCAAAATCTTCTCTTCTACCTCCCCTTCTACCTCTCCTATGACCCCTATACTCATGGTCATCTTCATCATTGCTCCCACCTTCACTACTTCTAGGTGTAGATTGGCTTCCTCTACTAGCACTTCCTCGGTGGCTAGAAATTCCAGCACCTCTAGACTCATGTTTTGGTTGGTTTCCACTTGTCTCTCCAAGGATCTTTTTCTCTAGCTCTTTCCTAATCTTCCTCTCTTCCTTAGCTCTCCTTTCTAGGTCAAACCTTTCCTCTAAACTAGTTTGTAGCATACTCTTCATTAAATCCATCATTTTCCTAGTTTTAGGTGATAGGTCATTTCCTACACTAGGGGAACTATCCATAGCTGCAAAACAAAGATTAGTACACAAAAATATAGAGAAAATAGGACCCTTTCCACTCACTAAGTGTATGCACTCAAGTCACTCGTATTTCACACTTCAAAGACTTTTTCTCAAATGTTCACTCTAGTCTCTTTCCACTCAATCTCTCTTTATACTCTTGTTCAAACCTCTAATCAATCATTCAAGGTTCAAGCATCCAAAGTGAAAGAGGAATGGTTCTAGAGTCAAGCTTAGGAATTCCAAGAAATACAAACTAAAGACAAAACTTAGGAGTCCAAAATGACAAGCAATAAAAGGTACTCAATGAACAAAATTTTGGCTACTCAAATATAAGAAGTTTATATGTGACAAAGGCACTAAACTACTGCAGTTTGGACAGCCACAAATTATGCTCAAAACTGGAAATTTGACAACAACACCGAAGACAATAATTTAAGCCAATTTAGAAGTAAGATGATTCCAATTTAGTAACCGGAACCTAGGCAATTCTCAAGTGAATTTTTGTGAAATGTTTTTATGTGAATAGGTGCAATTTTCAACCACTATACAGCCAAGTAATATGCTAAAAAATACAGGAGAAAAACAGAGTTTCAAGCTACCAAGCACTTCTTACACCACAAGTTCAAGAATCTAGGCTACTAGCAATCTAAACTCAAGTTTTGGTGATAATGCTTAGTCCTAAGTGTCTCTAGTGCTCTAAGTCCTTTGAACCACTAATTTTGAGAGTGTTTAGAGGTTCAATTTGTCAAGTTATTGCACTGCACAATTAGGCTTTAATTTCACTAAAAATCACTTTTCATTTGCTCTTTTTCTAGTCACTTGAATTTTCACTAGAATTTCACTTTTCTTGTTTTCTCTTCTCTTTGATTTTTCTTGTGATTATTTTTTCTTGTAATCTTTCTTTTCATTTTCTTTTTCCTTTGACTTTTGTACTTCTTTTCTTGACTTTTCTCTTGCTGGACAGAAATTAGAAAGACCTAAGACTAAAGCAAAATTAAGTTTAAAATTACTAGTAAGCTAGATGAAGCAAGGTGATAGCTACTTGAACTTGTAAGTGCACAAATCTTAGCACCTAAAACACGTGAACAACACCTTGAACACAATCAAAACATAGATTCACGGAATTGAGAAGATTTGGCACGGTTCATATTGATGCAATCCTCAAGGAGAAATGCTTCATGTGCTCGGATCTTCATGCTTCATTGGAGGCTTTAGTGTTTAGGAAGAAGAAGCTTGCGCCTCAAAAAGAAAAGAAAGAAGAAAACGGTTTAGAAGAGGAATGATAGAACCATGGCAAGTGCCAATAAGCTTGAGGTGGAACCGCCGCAATGGAACAAGGAAGTCATTGATGAGATTCAAGGTTCTTCACAAGAACACAAGAGAGAATACTCTCAAAGAATAAGCTCTTAGCTTAATTTAATATTCAGAAATTTTATCAAAAGTTATTTACAAATATGAAAATGGCCTACTTATACTAAGAGAATTGGTTCCAAGCTTGCTATGCAAGGAACTAATGTCCACCCTTGGATTAGATTCTAATCTAATGGCCACGGAAGGAAGCTTATGGTGCAAGTTTGATTAACTTGGAGAACAAGGATCAATCCTCCACCCTTGGATGTAGATCCTCATCCAATAGTCCCGGCGCCAAACTTGCACTCCAAGCTTCTAAGCTTAGCCCTTGGATTAGTATCCTCATCTAATGGTCATGATGTCAAGCTTGCACTCCAAGCTTCTATGCTTAACCCTTGGATTAGAATCCTATCTAAAGGTCACTAATTCTTTGTTTATTACAAGAATAGACCCAAATTAAATCCTTAAAACAATTACATAATTGAAAGAAAACTACTAATAAGCCTAAACATTAAAACATTTCGCTGAAAATTCCTGGAAGCATTCCAACGCTAAATTCAAGCTCATTTTTCAACTAGTTGCAGTCCGAACTGGGTTTTGGTGTCTTCATAGCTTTTGTATCCCTTGAAGTCTTATTTAATTTGGCACGAAGATCACCTCAATTGGATTTGTGCTGCGTGAGTTATGGTCGAAATACTGAACCTGGTCAGACAGTAAAAATATTGCGACTTTATTAGAAACTCAATTTATTAAAGATTAAGGTTGGAGAGTTTGGTTGGGCTTTTGGAGATGGATGGTCCTCCATCACATATGCAGCACATCAAGAACATACATGAAGAATTACAAAAATAAGCTAGAAAAGAAAATTAAACGGTGAATTTGTCATAATTTTTTAGGAATTTTAGATCTAGGAATTTTTCAACATGAAAACTCAAAATCAAAATGAAGACAACTCAAGGAACATGTGAAGAACTCAAGCAATTTCATATAACACGGATCAACACAAAAAATTGAAGAGAAAACGCAAACTCAATTAAGGAAAATTCAAACCGGATAGGATGTTCCAATTGAAGTAGAACAAGATCTAGATACCAAATTTGATGTAATCCTCAAGGAGAATAACATAGAAGTCACGGATCTTCATGTTTCCATGGAGACTTAGGTGTTTAAGAAGAAGAAGCTTGCGCCTCAAGAAGAAAAGAAATGGAGAAAACGGATTAGAAGAGGAATGGAAGTGCTATGGCAAGTGCCAATAAGCTTGAGGTGAACCACCACAATGGAGCAAGGAAGCCATTGTTGAGATTCAAGGTTCTTCAAAAGAACACAAGAGAGAAGACACTCTCTATTTTCTGAATTTAATTCTCAATTAATCAAAAGTGTTTACAATTCAAATGGAAAGCTATTTATACTACACTTAGGTGGCGCCAAACTTGGGAACCAAGGACTAAACCGACACCCTTGGATCTAGCTTGGGATCAACGTGTGGAAAGCTCTCTAAAGCACCTCACACGGATCACCAAGCCCCATCCTTGGATCAAGAAAGGATCCTAGGGCCACGGTGTGGAACTTAAGTGGTGGGAAAAGCATGTCTTAAGTTTGAATTCTAACCTCTTGATTAGATCTTAATCAAGTGGTTAGAGTTCACTTAAGAAGTGGTGTCAAAAGCATGGCTTACCTAAATTTGAACTCAACCATTAGATTAGAATTTGTAAATCTCATCTAAAGGTTGAGATTCAAATTGAGTTAGTGCTCCCTCCACTACTTTCCCTCCAAATCTCTTTCACTCTCTCCTAAGAGAGTGTGCGCCACTCTCTCCCTCTTTAGTAGAGATTTTCCGGTTTTATTTTGGCACACTAGGCCATGAGCCACACTAGCGCATGTGTGTTCAATTATTCAATGCTTAACTCCTAATTACAAGTTACAAATACTAGAAAAATTACAAGGTCTATTACAAGTTAAGAATAAGTCTTGAATTGACTATTGACTTGAGAGTTGACTTTGACTTTGGAGTTGACTCTCCACTTCTTCTTGTATTTACTTTGTCATGGACCTTGTGATTCTTCTAGGAAAGGATGGTCCTCCATCAGGTAGTCACCTTCCTGACATGATTTTGGTAAGTGAACCTATGCCTAGCAGGTACCTTCACCACACACTTCGGCCAAAATTCTCATTCCAAACATCATCTAAATTATAATGGCAAGCCCACAATCAATCTTTTTTCGTCGTCTTTTCCAGAAAAGGGAGAAAAGAATATACGTGCTCATAAAAAGAAAATAAACCATGATTAGATTGAACTTAGGTTCTTTAAGAAGTAATTCGTCCAAAAAGGTTTGAAGAACAATTCGCCTAAACAAAGTAGAAGCTATAGGGGAATAAAAGGTGTAAGGCAGATATTCCCCACATAGCCTATTTATACTACTAAGAAATGGTCAAAAGTCACTAGTCAAAGCTAGGAAACGCCTCAATAATGAATGAAATTCAGAAAAAAGTCACAGTAGAATATTCATAAAGATTATTTGCATCTAAAAATAAATATATTTCTTAAAATAAGAAGTCAAATGAATCATAATTACATTTGGCATGACTAATTAATAAATATATTTAATGCATTCAAAAGTCTTATTGTGGAAAAAGAAAAATAATAATAAAATCAAGTCAAATAAAATCTCACTATTAAAAAGAATAGTCATTGAACCGCTAAGGAAGTGAGAGAGTTCAATTCTTAATCATTTTACTTAAAAATAACAAATCTATTTTATAAAACTTCATCCATGTAATTATTTCTCATGATTTACAACACCAACATTTTTTTCTTTATAGCTGCAAAAAATCATAGAAGATATTTATTAATTGTATAAATTACATACGATTGTCATATTAAAAAACTTACAATATCTTATATTAATTTTCCAAACATTTTTTTTTATCTTATGAATTATATATTATTCCACTAATAAATACTACGATCATTACTAAAGGTTAATATATATATATATATATATATATATATATATAATATTCACACCAATAAGAAAAAAAAATAAGATTTATGTTGAAATATTAAAGATTATATGCATCAAATATAAAATATATTTCCCAATTTAAGAGGTCAAACTAATCACAATTAAACTCCACATGCCTAGTCACTAAATATCTTCAATACATTCAACAATCTTATCATGTAAAAAATAATAATAAAATCCACTCAATAGAAATCAACCATGTACTTTGATAAGTAGATAAAAAAAAATCCTAAAATTAGAATAAAATATATAATACTCAAGTAAAAATAGAAACCTTGGATAAAAATTATCGGAGTATTTATCAATTAAAACCTTGAACGAGAAGTCTTCGAGTTCTTGTTATTGAAAACTTGAATAAAAATTGTCTGAGTATTTATCAATTAAAACTTAGGACGTAAAGTCTTCGAGTTTTTGTTAACAAAACCGTGGATAAAAATTATCTGAGTGTTTATCAATTAAAACGTCAAATGAGAAGTCTCCTAGTTCTTGTTAATGAAACCTTGGATCAAAATTATCTTAAACAACCAAAAGGAATATATAGAGTAGAAGGAGGGCAAATATTCTCGAGAAACTCTCTTTTTATTTCGAAACGAGTAAACATTGCAAGGTGTTTTACAATAGTTACAACTACTTTCAAGTTGAATTACAATTCCTACTTTATTACAAGTACGACTAAACCCTACATGTATAATAACCAAAACGTGTTTGGCAAACAATTTCAGGAAAAAATAAATAAGAGGAATAAAGTGATGTAGGAACATCTAGAAGAGTTACTAGAAGCATGCAAAGGAAGCTAGAAGAGGAGGTGGGAAAACTCCAAGAACAAGAAGATAGTATAGGACCTAGTACTTGTAGTTTACTTGTAACTAAGTCCTATGATGTAATAGCTTTAGGGAATACTTGGGCTTAAGCCCGTGGGTTTTTCATAGGCCCAAGGCCTAAGGCTCCATCAAATCCTACGCATGCCACACTCCTAAGTCAAGCCACACAAGACTTTAAAAATCGGTTGAAAACATTTTGTTCTAAAAGCTTGTGTGAACTTGAAGACCTTCTTAAACAAAGAGGGAGCCTTTGATTAAACCTTGGATCCATGCCTAAGCTTAATCAAAGATCTCCACCTTTGATTAAGAGAAGTTTAGGATTGATGACATGGCTCATCACATGGCCACTAGAAGGGGACAAGGAGGGGACAAGGAGGGGACAAGCCCATGTGGAGGCCATGTGAAAGCCATGTGCTTCCTAACAACCAAGTAACCACTTGGGTTACTTGGCTTGCAAGGAAGCTCCACGGATTGGTTGAGCCCTAACCGTGATTAGTGGCTCCCAACCGTGGTTAAGGCTTACTTAGCTTGCAAGGCAAGCTAGGATTACTTGGAGCCCAAGCTTTGCAACCTATAAATACCCTAACTTTTCCAATGTAAAGGACTTTTTGACATAATTGAAATAGCTTCTAGCTTTTGAGAGAAATTCTCTTGTTCCCTTAGGGAAGACCTTGAATCTTATCAATGGTTTCTTCAACCATTGTGGCGGTTCCTCCTAGGCTTATAGGAGTTCTCTCCTTGGCGCCATAACCATTTCTTTCCTCTCCATTTTTTGCTTTGTTTTCTCAAAAACCGAAACTCCTTAATTCACTTCTACCGAACCAATTCTTCTTTGCTTCCATTGATTCGGTGAATGTTGAAGGTTCGTGTGGGAACTTGGAGCTTCCATGGAATCTCTTCCAAGTGTGGCTTCATCATAAAGCCTCCAAGCGGACAATCCAACTGACGACGCTCCTCTAGTAAAGAGGACACAATAGTCGAGGTTATGCCGAAGATGAGCTTACCCATTAATGAAGTTTTAGGGAAACACATAGCGTGTTGTTCACGAGCTAGCATCATTAAAACTCTGAACTATGGACTGTTCCGAGGATGAGCCCTCTATCATCTGATATTGCCAGACCAGTAGCTTCGTGTAAGCACATGCGCTCCCTCTGATTTCATTTGTTTGATTGTCTCCCTCGTCTAGAATAAGGAGAGAAGGAACCAAGGAAGACGTCGAAGGGCAGAGGATGATTGGGGAAGTCACCTTCCTGACATGATTTCGGTAACTACCTGATAAGTGCTAAATTATACATGTTCTTCTAGGTGTTTTAAGCTCATTTCCATTCGATTTTACTAGTTTTAGCTATAGTTTAGATAAAGAAAACAATGAAAATACCATGTTTGCTTAGTGTTAGTTCTTGAGTAGTGTTTTGTTAATTTTACAAGTTTTCTTGAGTTTTTAAGTCATCTTAATCATTCTTTGATTGATTTTAGGTTCATTGAAGAGAAGTTAGAAGCTTGGAATGAAAACCATGGAAATAAGATGAAGAAGCCATCAAGAAGAACAAGATGGGAAACCCAAGTTAACAAGCAGAGCAAACCAAGTCATAAGTGATCATCCATGGTTGTACAAGGGCATACACGCGCCAGGGCGCATTCATGGGCCGCCTTCATGCTCTGCTTGGGCAAAAATGCGCTAGGGCGCGCTCAGGGGCGCGTCTCATGACTCATGAAAGCTCAACTGAGTTATTCGTCTGTGCTTGCCTCATCTGAGTTATCCGTCTGTACTTGCTTCTTATGGAGTTGCTTCGTCTGTGTTTGATTCTTTTAAAATTTGTTTCGTCTGCGCTTGCTTCTTAGGGAGTTGCTTCGTCTGAGCTTGCTTCTTCTAAGTTGTTCCGTCTGTACTTGTTTTGTCTGAGTCTCCAGATTGATGCTTTCGTCTGTAGCCAATACAGACGACACCAAAGACAGACGATACCAAGTTCAAGACGGACGATACCAAGTTCAATACAGACGACACCAAAATACCAAGACCAAGACAGACGACACCAAGACAACAAGTTCAGACAGACGATCCCAAATACAGACGATACAACTAATGCAAATACTATTTGTTTGTTGGACAAACGCGCCAGGGCACGCACAAGGGCGTGTTCATACTTTCCTCTCCGCTCAAAACGCGCCAGGGCGCGTCCATCTTGAGTGGGTGGCGCGATTTCTGGTTCTATATATACATGCTGGGCGCGAAAATTGGGGGAGACTTCATAATTCAGTTTTTCTTGTTAGCTTCTTGTGCACACTTCTCGTTTTCTCTCTTCTCTCCACTTTCGGTCTCATCTTCCTCCATCAAAACCTTGAAGATTCTTGAAGTTTTGGAGCTTGTGGAAGCAAGATCTAAGTATTCATGGAGTGTTTCTCGGTTTTGATTTCTGTTTTCGTTCCTTATTTTTCTATTTCCATGATAGGCTAAATTCTTAGGTTAGGGAAGGGGATTTCAATTCCATAATGCTTGTAATGAATTTCTATGTTGAATCAATTGTAATTTCGGATTAATTGATTGAGCTTTTCCTACTTAATTGCAATTTCTTGAGGTTTGATTCATGAAGTTCAAATAGTGATAGGAATATTAACTGTTTGAAATTGATTGAGCTATACCTTGAGTTTTTGTTTCTCATTTCAATTATGCCTTCGGAAGATTGATAGTTGAATTAGGAGAGGAATTGCATCATTATAACAGTGCATGAGTCTAGGAATAGAACTTGCATGTTATGAGACATTGTGAATTTATCTGTTTCGCTTCTTGAATGCATTTCTATTATCATCTAAGGAATTAGAGATTATAGAAGTCATTCAAAGGGACTAAAGACCTAGGAATAGGATTAGTCTAAGGTATCACAAATTCTAGTCTCCAATCGATTGAAGTTCTGTTGAACTGCTATAGGAATTAGTTACTTGAAAGAAGGAATTGAATGAACCTATTTCCTAACTCATTTTATCATTTCTAAAACTTAAACAATTACTGCATCTCATTACTTGTTTTACAGTAGATTACTTTAGTCTTACATAATTACTTAGTTTCCTATATCAATGTTTACTTCACTGATTCGTGCTAATAGCAACACACGTTGAAGCATTCGATACTTCACAATCTGTCTCTGTGGTTCGACACTCTTACTCACTATTTCTAAACTTGTAAACGATCGGTACACTTGCCGAAAGATTGACACACACATACATACACATTTTTTAAAGTCAACACTACCTTCACCACACACTTCAGCCCAGAATTCTCATTCCATGCATCATCTAAATTATAATGGCAAGCTGATAGAGGCCTCCTTAGAGATTCTCCAAAGAGCCCTTGATGTTGCCCAATCTAGCTTCTTCAATGCACTCCAAGCCAAGTTCTAAAGGAAGCTTTCGGTCAAAGCTTCAATGGTGGAATAGAAAACCGAAAAAAGGAAAAAAATGGAAGGGGTGAGAAATGATGAAGGTTGGCGCCATGGCAAGCCAATAAGCCTAGGGAGAACCGCCACAATGGAGGATGGAATCCATTGATAAGATCCAAGAAACCTTGCTAAGCAAGACAAGAGAATCATCTCTCAAAGAAAAGCTCAAAGCTTATTCCATTTATCAAAATATCAAAAGTTCCTACAATTTCGTTTTTACATGGATTTATAGACCCTAGGCTACTAGGAAAACAAGCTAAACTAATCCTAACCATACCTAAACTAACTAACCAAAACTAACCTAGGCTTAAGGTAAACAACTAACTAATTAATGAGTAACTAGTTTAAGTTACATATCACTTTCAAGTGACATGTCACCCATCTTTGATCTAAACCCTTGAAGGGCTTTAAGAGATCTAGGGTGGAGATTCTTTCTTAAGTGGAGACATGGATCAACACTTAAGCAAGAACTCTACTTAAACCAAAGCTCTTGGATTCACAAAAGAATTTCTAATTAAAATCAAATTTAACTTGAAATTCTTAGGTGAATTTTAGTGCCTCATTAATTCCTTACTTGCATCCTTAAGCTAGGCATCTTAAACATAAATTTAAAGCATTCAAACTAAAAGAACAAGCTTGGCTGTGAGCTCTTTTTGGCTCACTAACAAGGCCTTACACAAGTACACAATTAGAACAATTATTCAAACAAGTTTACAAGCATATTACAAAAAGTAAGTCCTAAACTATGACTTGATTGAGGTTGTGCCATGTCTTGGAGCTTTCCCACTTCTTCCTTTCAATGCTTCTAGTAATCCTTTGAGATGTTCCTACATCACAAGCCCACAATCAATCTTTTTCCGTCGTCATTTCCAGAAAAAGGAGAAAGGAATACACGTGCTCGTAAAAAGAAAACCAACCATGATTTGATTGAAATTGGATTCTTTAAGAAGTAATTCGTCCAGAAAGGTTTGGAGAACAATTCGCCTAAACAAAGTAGAACCTACAAAGGAATAAAAGGTGTAAGGCATATATTCCCCCCATAGCCTATTTATACTACTAAGAAAAGGTCAAAAGTCACTAGTCAAAGCCAGCCAGTAAACGCATCAAGAATGAATGAAATTCAGAAGAAGAGTCACAGTAGAATATTCTTAAAGATTATTTGCATCTAAAAATAAATATATTTCTTAAAATAAAATGTCAAATGAATCATAAATACATTTGGCATGACTAATTAATAAATATATTTAATGCATTCAACAGTCTTATTGGAAAAAGAAAAATAATAATAAAATCTAGTCAAACAAAATCTCACTAGACTCGAATAAAAATACTCAAGAAAATATTAACAAGAATAGCCATTCCAGAACCACCAAGGAAGTGACAAAGTTCAATTCTTAAACATTTTACTTGAAAATAACAAATATACTTTATAAAACTTCATACATGTAATTATTTCTCATGATTTACTAGACCAACATTTTTTTTCTTTATAGCCGCGAAAAAACATAGAAGAGATTTATTAATTGTATAAATTACATACGATTGTCATATTCAAAAAATTACAATATCATATATTAATTTTCCAAACATTTTTTTTATCTTATGAATTATATATTATTCCACTAATACATACTACGATCATTACTAAAGGTTAATATATATATATATATATATATATATATATATATATATATAATATTCACACCAATAAGAAAAAAAAAAAAATAAGATTTATGTTGAAATATTAAAGATTATATGCATCAAATATAAAATATATTTCCCAATTTAAGAGGTCAAACTAATCACAATAAAACTCCACATGCCTGATCACTAAATATCTTCAATACATTCAACAATCTTATCATGTAAAAAATAATAATAAAATCCACTCAATAAAAACCAGCCGTGTACTTTGATAAGTAGATTAAAAAAATCCTAAAATTAGAATAAAAAATATAATACTCAAGTAAAAATAGAAACCTTGGATAATAATTATCGGAGTATTTATCAATTAAAACCTTGAACTAGAAGGCTTCGAGTTCTTGTTATTGAAAACTTGAATAAAAATTGTCTAAGTATTTATCAATTAAAACTTCGGACGTAAAGTCTTCGAGTTCTTGTTAACGAAACCGTGGATAAAAATTATCTGAGTGTTTATCAATTAAAACGTCAAATGATAAGACTCCTAGTTCTTATTAATGAAACCTTAGATAAAAATTATCTTAAGCAACCAAAAGGAATACATAGAGCAGAAGGAAGGCAAATATTCTCGAGAAACTCTCTTTTTATTTCGAAACGAGTAAACATTGCAAGGTGATTTACAAGAGTTACAACTACTTTCAAGTTGAATTACAATTCCTACCTTATTGCAAGTACGACCAAACCCTTCATGTATAATAACCAAAACGTGTTTGGCAAACAATATTAGGAAAAAATAAATAAGAGGAATAAAGCCTCCAAGCGGACAATCCAACTGATGACACGACGCTCCTCTAGTAAACAGGACACAATAGTCAAGGTTGCTCCGAGGATGAGCTTACCCACCAACGAAGTTTTAGGGAAACGCATAACGTGTTGTTCACTAGCTGGCATCATTAATGATAAATCTCTCAAAGGGGTTTTGACATTCTTTTATTAGAAATGTTCTATTATTTTGTAACTTTTAAATTTCACGGTATGTCATTGTGTGTCTTGGTTTAACAAATTGAATTGAACGGCATATAACACTACATTAAATGATTTTGCATTTGAAACATCTAAACAATTTTGACATATAAGATATAAGTTAAGGTCAACATTCATAAGGTTTGAATAATCATGTAAAAGCATTCTGAGGTGACGCATATCAATTATTGACACTTAAAGTCATTTTTTTAAAATAATAAGATAAATACTTAATTCTTAAATAAATTTGAGCACCTTAAAAAAATGCGAAAAACATTAAGAAATTTAGAGAGTTTAAATTTTAACTTTCCCTTAAAAAGAACAAATCTACTTAATAAAACTTCTTCCATGTAATTATTTCTTATGCTTTATAAAACTCATTTAAAGTAGTTGTTTGATTGTTTGTAACGATACCAAAAAAACCATAAAAGAGATTTATTAAGTTGTATTTAATATATATAATTCTAACATTCAATAAATTGAATTATCATATTTTAATTTTCCAATTTTTTAATCATATGCATTAATTATTGTTCCACTAATAAATACTGTGAGCATTACTCGCTTTAATATATATTCACAATAATATGAAAAAATAAGAGTTACATTTAAATATTAAAGGTTACATACATCTAATAATAAATATATTTTCTAAATAAAAAAGTTAAACTTATCACAATTTCACTCCACATGTCTAACCAATAAATATTTTGAATCCATTAACTAGTCTTATCATGTTAAAAGAAAAAAAAATAATAAAATCTAGTCAAATTAAATCCCTTAGGCTACTTTTATAAATAGAGAAAAAAATCCTACTGTTATGAATAGAGAAAAAAAATCCCAAAATTACAATAAAAAATAAAATACTTAAGGGAAATTTAAAAAAAAAATTCTAATCAATTACTTATCCTTCCCATCAAAATATATGCCCGACTCATATCCAAAGTCAAATTATATACAAAATTACCCATTTGTGTTTATTATTTTCTTTCTCTCAAAATTTTTAAGAAATGACATTTTGGAGCCTTAAGTGTTTATCTAACGCAAAAGAGTTAAAGGAGTTTGACAAGTGTTTCATTGAGGAGCTGAGCACTGAAGAGTTAAAGAAATTTTGATCAATATTTTTAACTTCTTTTTTCTTTATTGCGCTAGAAATGAATTTAATTGTTAATGTAAGTATTTTATAATTTTAATTATTACTTCATTTGGAATTTTTGGTTTAATATGCTTGAAATTAAACTAATTCATTGTGTACGACCTTAAAGTCCAAGGGCTTAGAAATGGAGTTTACCCTCCTAAATTGCTTTGAAAAACTGTATGTTAAATTGAAGAAGATGGACATGTTTGAAGATAAATCTCTCAAAGAAATTTTAACCTTCTTTTATTAAAGTTTTAAATTATTTTATAATTTCTAAATATTAAGGTATCTCATAGTGTTTCTTAGTTTAAATAACTAGATTGAGATGCACCTAACATTTAATAAAATGTTTTTAGTGAGAAACTTATAAAACAAATTTGGCATGTAAGATAAAAGTCATTCACATCATTCATAATATTTGAATAATCAATAAAAAACATTCTCAGCTGACTTAATCATTATAACAATCGTTAATTGACTGACTAATGGTCGTTGAGTTGGAAAACTCAAAAAGGCCTTTTTTAAATAATCGTCCATCACAGAATGTAATCGATTATTATATACAAAAATCGAAAGTAGATTGGTTGAAATACTTATTTAATAGCTTACTTTAATTGATTACGTTGCATTTTAAAGATGAATGCAGAAATCACAAGAACATTTTAATCTATTATAAAAAGATGATAATCAATTAATAATTGATTATAGGTTGAAATAATCCATTATTGACAATTAAAATTGTATTTTATAAATTAGGGAACCACTTCATTCAAAAAAAAATCTAAACTTTTTAAAACATAGCAAAAAACACTAAAGTAAGAGAGCCCAATTCTTAACCTTTTTTCTTGAGAAGAATAAATTTGCTTACACTTTTTAAATAATTATCCAAAACCTCATGCACTGATTAGTAAAAAAACCACTTTGTCCTTGACAACTTTTACTTGTAAAGATAGTAAATCATTCTTTTTTGAAAAAATCACATGCACCAGATGCTATCTTTCTGAATCTTTATCCAACCATTGTGTATTTGATACGTAAAATATGCACGTGATAATTACACCAAACGCATATCTTTGCTATGGCAAGTATACTACAGCCGTCAAGTAATAAGTATTTATAGATCAGGGATGTTGTACCCACGAGGATAAGCAATTTGGAAACATTATTTTTATTTAATGATTTTATTAATTTCTCAAAGAGAATGAAAAGAATAATTGTTTGAGAGAGTAATTACTGTAGAAGAATAAATGAATGATAATTTAAAGTAAAAAGAAGTAAGAAAAAGAAAGTGATTGGGATCCTGATTTCACCACTAAGTCTCCCCTTATATTCCTCTCTTTTGTTATTCAAATATAATCATGGTTGGATCGGATTCCTAGCCTCGTGACCGTTCCTTTCAGGATCACCCACGCCGCCTAGGTTAACTAGATTAATTAATTTCTTAAGTTAATACTGAGTTGATTAGGGTTTTGCTTCTATGAATCTTGTTGTCCACACTATTACCTACTCATGTTTCTAGGATTCTATAGTAACAATGATCTATTTCTCTAATATTTCCTAGGTTTCTTTTCTTAAAGATAAAAACCCAAACATATACTGAATAACATCAAGAATCATATAAAAGGATAAATTAGGGTTATATCGTTCTCACAATCAAAGAGGGATTTAGTTCATGGTAGTAAGAATCACAACACAAAGAATAGTAAAACAGAAAGAATACATAGCCAAGACTTCCCAAGGGATCCAAGTCATGGTGTGCTCCCCTCCTTCTCCTATGCTTGTTGTTGCTCTCTCGTTCCCAATCCCCAATTCCCTAGAGGGGGAATGGCAGAGGCTAAAGTTTCTCTGCTAGTGTGTATCTGGTCGGTCCCGAACTAACTCAACTTGTTATATTTATAGCCTTCAGAATTGGACTTAGGCTTCCTTTGATAAGATCTTAAAAGATAATATGAGATCTTTATTTTTGAAATAAGATAATATCTTCAGCTTCCTTTGCAAAAGATAGGATAAGATAGGATCTTGGAAGATAAGATAGAATCTTGGGCCTGCTTCGAGTCTAACTCGCACGAGATAATGAGTAACTCGCGCGAGATCATGTTCTAGAGAGCAAACTTGTTGTGCAAGTTAAGTCATCTTACGCGAGATGGGTTGATGAGTGCAAGATGAACACGAGATAAACCTCCAGAGAGTTCTTGTTCTTCACTAAAGCTCCAATTCGCGCGAGTTGAATTCCAACTCGCGAGAGATGCATGAAAACACACGTTTATCTCATGTTTTTGGCTATTTTTACCCTGAAACACTTAAACAAACCATTAACAAGCTCTAACACGAATTATTATTATTTAAAAGAAACTAGAGTCATTTTAGGTGATTTAAGAGTACAAAAAGGACAATTTATTATATAAAAAGAGTACATAAATAACTCACTTTTGTGAGTTATCAGTATTACTCTATGTTTCTATAGTTGCATAGTTTAGTTTTATTAAAATAAAATTCAAATAGATGTTTTTATCATAGAGGGTTAATAGGACTGTTGATTCTTTGTATCCTAGGCCATATGAAGATACTATAGGGTTAGATGTCTTCTTTTCTTTTTAGGTTTGAAAAGTGTGGTCAGACTTTATTTGAAAAACTTACATCTATAGTGTTGGTTCCAACATCTAGCTGGATATTTGGAAAAGTGGGCGTAGCCTATGGTGAAAGGGAATCACTATAAACATGTGTTCACTCTCTTAATCTCCTTTACTTGTTACAATTTTACATTTGATTCAAGAGTTACAAACAAATTGTTTTGTGTTTATCTTTTACTTGTTTATCTTAAAAAGATTGAGGCCTTAATACTCTTTAATAAATTAAGGAAGCAAATCAATGTAAATGATGGTACTATCTATTAATACTCTAAAATTTTCAAAAGTTTTGACGACACCAATTCAACCCCCTTCGTGGTGTGGTGTGCAATCATATTGACATTTCATATTATATGTTATTCATAAATTCATAATTTGATTTTCTGTCAGATACCTATTTAAGAATATGCACCAAAATCGGCACGTCGTCGCTACCACGTTGTGCCACCAGACAAATGTGACTTTAGCTCTATTCTCACCTAAAATCACTAATGGCATGTTTAATAATGTTCTTGGAACTCTCAAGCTTAGCTAGGATTCTTAAGTTTCAAGGTTTCTTTCTTACTTTTCTTTTTGGAGTTCACGACCAAACCTACTTTAGGCCCTAAACTCCCTTTGTTTTCAAGTTTCTTTTCACTATCTCTTTTTATTTTCATCTTTACTTTATCCTCACAAACCTCCTTAGGTGTTAATGGTTTCAAGGTAATTTTCTTGCCTACATGAGAAAACACATAAGTGTTAGTAACTCCATCATGAATAGCATGCTTATCAAATTGCCAAGGTCTACCTAACAAGAGATGAGTAGCTTCCATGAGTACAACATCACACAAAACATCATCTTTATATTTACCTATGAAGAAATTAATAAGAACTTGTTTGTTCACAATCAACTCACCCTTATCACTTAACCATTGTAACTAACGAGGTTTAGGATGTGAAGACAATTTCAAACTTAATTTATCAACTAACCTGGTGCTAGTACAACTACCACTGTCTATAATTAAAGAGCATACATTGACTTCCACTAAGCACCTTGAGTGGAAGATGTTCTCTCTTTGTGAGTCATACAAGTCTTTGAGGGCACTCCCAAGCATTCTCCTTACCATGAGAAGATCTCCATCTTCGGGTGCTTCATTATCCTCACTTCCATGCTCTTTTGACTCCTCATTTTCACTTGAAGAATGTTGTGAATCTTCACTAATGATGGCTCCATCTATTCTTACAATCATAGCTTTCTTGTTTGACATTGAGAAGAAATATGACCGTGACCCAAACACTTAAAACATTTAATTAAACTAGGTTTAGAAGTAGAATTCTTTACCTGTTTACCTTTTGAAGTGTCTCGGTCAAGCTTGGCTTTAGAAGATGATGTGTACTCCTTCTTCCCTTTGTCCCTCCAAGATGATTTATAAGGTGTGGAACTCCTCTTGAATGTTGTTGATGGTCCCTACGGGTGAATCTAGAGGGGGGTGAATAGATTCTAGTTGCAAGATAACCCAATTTTTGTGCGTTTCTACTTTCTTTTAATTCAATCAAAACTATTCTTGATTAACTATCTAACCTTAAGACAGAGAAACAAGATATATCAAAGATGCACAACGGATAGCACAAAAGAAAGATCAAGAAACACGTTAGTAATCAATAGGCATGCGTAATCAATAGCAGTATCTAACTGTTCCAGTTTTAGTTGATTACCGAGTCAATTACCGAACGTATAACAGAAATTAATCGATGATAATGAGCAACGTAAGGCAAAAGATAAAGAGTAGAAGGGAGAAGAAGAGTACACAATGATTTATACTAGTTCGGCCCACTGCCTACATCCAGTCTCAACCCAACAACTGTTGTAATCAATTTTCCACTATAGTGATCCATTTTGCATTCTTTACATTCACTCTGTAACAAGCAACACAAAAACAAAATCAAAACACCCAATACACCAGTTCTTTAACCCAAAGAACCGTTCCCTTTGACCTTGGCACCTCCAAGATTAAACCTATGAGAAAACCTTTCTCAAAGAACCATACTCTATCTAAAGAGACCTCTCTCCTATGGTAATCAACCCAAATCAAAATGGGAAACAAAAGATCAGTTAGAAAACACATGTGTGTGTAGATCTGATCACGTATGAAGACTATGAATGCCAACCAATCAGAATATTCAATCAAGATTGCGTTTTGAAAACAAGTTCTTTGAAGAACCTTGAAGTTCTTGATGAATTTCTTGGAATAGAAAGAGTATGAAAGTGTTTGAGCAATTCAAAAGATGTATTTCCAAGAATGTAATTCTTTTCTAAAAGATTTTCAAAAGAGGGGTATTTATATTTTCATTTAAAAACCTAATTTAGGCAATTTCATGATTTTTTGATAGTGGTAATCGACTGCCAGAAACTAGTAATCGATTGAACCAGAGAAGCAAAACATTTCAAGGTGATTTTGCTCATGGTAATCGATTAACCCGAGGGGGTATTCGATTACTCCAAAGCCAAATGTAGTTCCCCACTCTGTTACCCACTAATGGAAGTTGATTACCTTCCGTTGGTAATCTATTACCTCAATTGGTTATTAAGACCTTTTTCAAAACATTTTAAGAGGGAAAACCAAACATTAGAATCAAGAGAAATCACACATGATTTGCTTAGCTCTCTAAGGCATTCCAACCAAGAACAACCACATGCAAGCCTAAACTAAACAATCAATACATAGGAAACACCTAGTTACATATCATCTAAGAAAACCAAAATTACACTACATCAAAATCAAAACAACAAGAGAGACACTCGAGCATCTTCTAGCTTTTAGTCCAACAATTGTCTTCCTCTTCAATTGACTCTCAATCTTCTCGGCTTTGTGTAAGGCATCTCTAAGAGTTACTTAGTGTTAGAGTTCTAGATATCTTGGATGTCATGGTTCAATCCATGAACGAATCTAGCAATGGTGGCCTCCCTTGCCTCTTGGTAATCCGCCCTAAGTAGAGTTAACTCAAGGTCCTTGTAATATTCTTGAACACTCTTTGACCCTTGTGTTAGTATTTTCAATTTAACATGTAAATCTCTAGTGTAAGAGTGAGGAACAAACCTTTTCCTCATGACATCTTTCAATTGAGTCCATGAGGTGACTTGAGGCCCCCTCCTAGCAAGGATGGCAAGATTCAATTTATCCTCCTCTCTCAAGTATGTATGGCAAGAATATACTTGGTTTACCTTCATCACTCAATCAAGGTAACTTTTGGCTCCTCCTTCTCCAAGGAATGGTGGAAGCTTAATCTTAGTGTTAACTCCACCTTGCCTTGCTCCTCCACCTTGGGGAAAATCACCAAAGCCACGATCATAGGTATGAGGTGACCTCCTTCATCTATTTCTTCTCTCATCTTCGTATTCATGGTAAGCATAGTCTTCCTCAAAATTGCTTCCACCCTCACTCCCTCTTGGTGAGACATATTCTCTCCTACTATTCCCTCTTCTTTCCCCACTTCTTCTCTCATAAGCCTCTCTTTCTCTTCACTCATTCTCTTCTCTCAGTGCTCTCTCAAAGTATCTTCTTTTATCCTCTTCCTCCCTCAATCTTCTATTACTCTCCTCCCTAACTTCATTTACACTCTCCTTGAGATCATGTTGCAAGTGTGTGAATGTCGCCATCATTGCATCCATCAATCTCTTTGATCCAGGAGACATGTCATTTCGACACTTGGAGAGTTATCCATGGCTGCACGAAAGATGTTATAAGCAATAAAAATATAAGATAATAGGTCATTTCCACTCACTAAATGTTTACACTCAACAACTCGTGCATACACTCTTGAAGTCATTTTTTAGGATGTTCACTCTTGCCTTTTTCCTCTCAACTTTTTAGAGATTTCTTAGGAATTATAGTGTCCTATTTTTCCAAAATGAAAGAGGAACAATTTGATGCAAACCCATGAAGCTGTGGAAGTGATCTTCACAGAATTCACAAATGAGTACCCAATCTTCATTCACCAAGTGATCCTTCACTTAAGATCATGAGTAGCTTGCGGAAATATAAACAAGATGCCACAGTTTAGAGTAGAATTCACGGATAGGTAGCTAAAGAAGAAGAAAAGGAAAATTGGAGGAGTTTAGAAGTGTGGAAACTCCATGAATTCAAGGGAATTCAATAAGCTTGATGGAGAATCACCACTTGGATCATGGATCCATAATAAGATTCAAGGTTCTTGGAATAAACCCTAGGAGAGCTGGTAGAGGCCTCCTTAGAGAGATTCCAAAGAGCCATTGATGTTGCCCAATCTAGCTTCTTCAATGCACTCCAAGACAAGCTAAAGGAAGCTTTCGGTCAAAGCTTCAATGGTGGAAGGGAAGACCGAAAAAGAAAAGGTGAAGGGGGGTGAGAAATGGTGAGGGTAGGCGCCATGGCTAGCCAATAAGCCTAGGGAGAACCGCCACAATGGAGGATGGAATCCATTGATAAGATCCAAGAAACCTTGCTAAGCAAGATAAGAGAATCCTCACTTAAGAAAAGCTCAAAGCTATTTCATTTATCAAAAATATCAAAAAAGTTTTACAAACGAGTGGGGTAAGCTTATATAGCCCCACGGTTAGCTTGAGTTGCAAGCCAAGCTAAACCTAACCTAACTAACTAACCTAACCGAACTAACTGACTAGGCATAGGATAACCAACTAACTTATAATGAAGCTAGGGAAGTTACATGTCACTTTCCAAGTGACATGTCATCAATCCTTGATCTAGACCCTTGAATAGGGAGACTTGATCAAGGTTGAGGTTTCTCCTTAAGTGGAGACATGGATCACCACTTAAGTAGAAATCTATTTCACCCTCATCTCTTGAGTTCACTTTAGAATTTTACCCAAACTAAAATTAACTTGAAATTCATTTGAAATTCTAATGCGAACTTTATTGTTCATATTTTCATTATTTGGATCCTTAAGCCATGCAACCGAAACATACAAGAAAAGAAAACCAAGTACCGTGAGCTTGCCAAGCTCATAACATGGCATTACAAGATTCAAAAGTATTTATAAGAAAATTACAATAATCCTTAGTTTTTCTAAGGCCTTGAAGCTTGTAGCATTTTTTGACCTTCTCCAACTCCTCTTCTAGCTTTTGGAGCATGCTCCTAGTGAGTCTCCTTGGAGGAGGTTCCTCCTGTGGGGATAGTCCTCTATCAAACCCTCCTTCTTGGCTTGAACTTGCCCTCAAGTGATTTGGTTCTTCAAGACCTACATCATACAAAGATAGATCACAAACATTGAAAGAATTACTAACACCATAATCAATAGGTAAGTCAAGTTTAAAATGGGCCAAGTTTCTCAATTATTTTGAATGGACCGTCTCCCTTTGGCATCAATTTAGAGCTCCTAAGATTTGGAAATCTTTCTTTCCTAAGGTGTAGCCACACTAGATCTCCTTCCTTGAATTCCACATGCTTTCGGTTCCTATTGTGAATTCTAGCCACTTTTTCATTTCTCTTCTCAATTTGCTCCTTTGTCCTAGCATGCAATTCCTTGATCTTCTCGGCCTATCCCTTGCATTCTTGTTAGTAGTAAACTCAAAAGGTAATGCAACAAGATCAAGTGGAGTAAGAGGATCAAAACCATATACTACTTGAAAAGGAGAAAGTTGAGTAGTAGAATTCTTTACACAGTTATAGGCAAATTCTACATGAGGAAGCCACTCTTCCCAAGCTTTAAGGTTATCCTTCACAAAACTTCTCAAGAGTTGGCCAAGTGTGCAGTTCACCACTTTCGTTTGGTCGTCGGTTTGTGGGTGACATGTTGTGGAGAAGAGAAGCTTTGTGCCAAGCATGCCCCATAAGGTCCTCCAAAAATGACTTAGAAACTTAGAGTCTCTATCACTTACTATAGTTTGAGGAACACCATGGAGTCTTACCACCTCCTTAAAGAATAACCTAGCTATGTTAGAAGCATCATCAACCTTTTTACAAGGAATAAAGTGTGCAATTTTTGAAAATCTACACACCACTGCAAAGATACAATCCAAACCTCTTTTAGATCTTGGTAAGCCAAGAACAAAGTCCATAGACAAGTCCATCCAAGGAGCATTTGGGCTCAGCAAGGGTTGATACAAACCATGGTTAGAGACTTTAGACTTGGCTCTATTGCAAGTGACACACATTTTCATAAATTGGTTTACTTGAGCCTTCATCTTAGGCCAATAGAAATGTTCTTGCAATATAGCCAAAGTTTTGTCCCTACCAAAATGGCCCATCACACCACCTTCATGTGATTCACTCACTAATAGATCTCTTAAGGAACCTTTGGGAATGCACAAACACTTCCCTTTGAAAAGATAATCATTTCGTTTGTAAAAATCCTTGTGAGATCCATTGGTGCATGAATTCCATAGTTGGCCGAACTCATCATCAACACAATACAATGCTTTTATACGTTCAAAACCAAGAAACTTACTTTCAAGCATAGCAATTAAAACATATCTCCTATTAAGGGCATCAGCTACTACATTAGTAGATACCTTCTTATACTTTATAACATAAGGAAATTGTTCAATAAATTCTATCCATTTAGCATGCCTCTTGTTCAACTTACCTTGACCCTTGAGGTGCTTAAGAGCCTCATGGTCCGTATGTACCACAAACTCTTTAGGGAGCAAGTAATGTTGCCATACATGGAAAGATCTTACCAAAGCATAAAGCTCCTTGTCATAGGTTGAATAGTTGAGTTGACCTCCCTTGAGCTTCTCACTAAAGTATGTTATTGGGTGCCTTTCTTGCATTAGGACCGCTCAGCCACATGGATAGTTCAATGTGCTCATCGGCGCCTGACCCTATACCTATGTTTGAGGCATCACATTCTAACTCAAAAGATAGAGTAAAGTTAGGCAATGCTAATATAGGTGCATGAGTAAGTTTTTCCTTTAACAAATTAAAAGCATCATCTTGTTTAGGTCCCTATATAAATGGAACTTCCTTCTTTACTAATTCATTTAGAGGTGAAGCAATAGTACTAAAATACTTTACAAACCTCCTATAGAAACTAGCAAGCCCATGGAAGCTCCTTACCTCCTTCACACAAGTGGGAACCGGCCAATCCATGATAGCCTTCACTTTACCTTCATCAACTTGGACACCTTGAGCACTCACCACATAGCCAAGAAAGATGACAATCTCGGTGGAGAAGGTACACTTGTCCTTATTTGCATATAGCCTCTCGGACCTAAGGACCTCTAAAACACATCTCAAGTGCATCAAATGTTCATGGAAAGATTTTCTATATATAAGTATGTCATCAAAATAAACCACAACAAATTTTCCAATAAAATCACTCAAGACATGATTCATAAGCCTCATAAATGTGCTAGGAGCATTGGATAAACCAAATGGCATCACAAGCCACTCATAGAGTCCAAACTTAGTCTTAAAAGCAGTCTTCCACTCATCACCCTCTTTCATTCTAATTTGGTGATAGCCACTTTTAAGATCTACCTTGGAAAATATGGTGGAACCATGCAATTCATCTAGTAAATCCTCTAAACGTGGGATGGGATGTCTATACCTTATAGTGATGTTGTTCACAACCCTACAATCAGTGCACATGCGCCATGTGCCCTCCTTCTTAGGGACAAGGATCACCGGGGAAGCACAAGGTGAAAAACTCTCTTTTACCGATCCTTTCTCCATGAGGTCTTGCACTTGTTTTTGTATCTCATGTGCCTCTTGGGGTGTGCTCCTATATGATGGCCTATTTGGTATGGAAGCTCCCGGCACAAAGTCTATTTGGTGTTCTATCCCGCGGATTGGTGGCAAGCTATAAGGGATCTCCTTGGGAAAAACATCTTGGAACTCATCTAGCAAAGCATCCAACTTAACTTGTTCACCTACAAAATTAGAACTCAAACACAAAGGGTTTGGCAAGCAAAGGAACATACACTTTCTAGCCAAAAATTCTCTTTTAATTTCTCTTTTGTCAAGTAGAAAACTTCCCTTGTTACCTTTACTTAGAACCAACTCACTTACCTTTTGGTTCTTGGCCTTGTGTCCTTGGGAACTTGGAGTGATGCTTGCTGGATTTTTCCCATGTGTCTCGGCCAAAACAGCAAGCTTGCCTTGCTTGGAAGCTTTTGGCCTTTCCTTGGCATGCTTTTTACCCTTCTCGGCCACAATGGCTTTTTGCTCACCATCTCTGATGCAATCCTCAAGGAGAATAGCATAGGAGACACGGATCTTCATGCTTCAATGGAGACTTAGGTATTAGGAAGAAGAAGCTTGCGCCTCAAGGAGAAAAGAAATGGAGAAAACGGATTAGAAGAGGAATGGAAGCGCCATGGCAAGTGCCAATAAGCTTGAGGTGGAACCGCCACAATGGAGCAAGGAAGTCATTGATGAGATTCAAGGTTCTTCACAAGAACACAAGAGAGAAAACACTCTCAATTTTCTGAATTCAATTCTCAATTAATCAAACAATGTTTGAATTACAAAGGAAATCCTATTTATACTACTAAGGTGTGGTGCTTAGCTTGCTATGGAAGGAACTAATGTCCACCCTTGGATTAGATTCTAATCTAATGGCTACGAAGGGAAGCTTGTGGTGGAAGCTTCATTAGCTTGGAGGACAAGGATCAATCCTCCACCCTTGGATGTAGATCCTCATCCAACGGTTATGGCACCAAGCTTGCACTCCAAGCTTTTAAGCTTAGCCTTTGGACTAGAATCCTATCTAATGGTCACTAATTCTTTGTTTTTTTACAATTTTAGACCGTGGAACTTTAATGAATACAAGGCCCTAATTATTAATTGTTAATCCTAATTACAATATTACAAGATACTAGAAAAATTACAAGTCCTATTACAAGTTAAGATGAAGTCTTGAGTTAACTCTTGACTTGAGAGTTGACTTTGACTTTTAAGTTGACTTTCCACCTCTTCTTGTATTCTCTTTGTCATTGCTCTTGTAATTCTTCTAGTGAAGGATGGTCCTCCATCAATCTCTCTTGATCTTTATCTTGATTTGGTCTTCACAAACTTCCCTAGGAGACAAAGGCTTTAGCACAACTTTTCTTCTACTATGAGAAAACATGTAAGTGTTAGCAACACCATCATGAATAACATTTCTATCAAATTGTCATGGTCTCCCTAGAAGTAAATGAGTAGCTTCCATAGGCACTATATCACATAAAACATCATCACAATATTTACCTATGGAAAACGAAATCAAACATTGTTTATCAACTACTAACTCACCATGTTTACTTAACCATTGTAGTTTATAAGCTTTAGGGTAGGGAGAAGTTCTTAGTCCTAGTTTTTCTACCAACCGAGAGCTAACAACATTAGTACAAGAACCACCATCAATGATAAGAGAACAAGTTTTACCTTCAACAAGACACCTTGTATGAAGAATATGTGGCCTCTAGCCTCTTAGTCAAGATTCTAGCATGGCTTAACTCAAGCTCCTTATGCACTTCGTACACTCCCGTCCTCGAGTCAACTGGAGTTTTAAGGTTGTCTTCTCATGTCGTGGTACAAACCTAGCTCTCATGTTTTCTTTAAGTCGGGTCCATGAGGTGATTTGTGGTCTCTCCTCTCACCCTCTACTAGAATTTGTTCACCCACACTAGTGCATATCCCTCAAACTCAATAGCTAAATTTCAACTTTTCTCTTCATTTAAAATGGGATACATGAAAAAAGAGAAAACTTGGTCTAGTTTCATGATCCACTCTAGAGAGGTTTCGGCACTCCCTTCTCCATTAAACTTAGGTAGGTTTAGCTTAAGGTTCCTCTCATCTATCCTACCTTCTCCCTCAAAGTACGGTTGCCTGCCATACCCTCCAAAATCACCAAGGTCTTCTCTCCCCTACCTGCCCTTCTACTTCTCCTATGACCCCTATACTCATGGTCATCTTCATCATTGCTCCCACCTTCACTACTCCTAGGTGTAGATTGGCTCTCCTCTACTATCACTTCCTCGGTGGCTAGAATTTCCAGCACCTCTAGGTTGATGTTTTGGTTGGTTTCCATTTTTCTCTCCAAGGATCTTTTTCTCTCTCTTTCCTAATCTTTCTCTCCCCTTAGCTCTCCTTTCTAGATCAAACCTCTCCTCTAAACTAGTTTGTAGCATGTTCTTCATTAGATCCATCATTTTTTCTAGTTTTAGGTGAAAGGTCATTTCCTAAACTAGGGGAACTATCCATGGCTGCACAACAAAGATTAGTACACAAAAATATAGAGAAAATAGGATCCTTTCCACTCACTAAGTGTATGCACTCAAGCCACTCGTATTTCACACTTCAAGACTTTTTCTCTAATGTTCTCTCTTGTCTTTTTCCACTCAACCTCTCTTAATACTCTTGTTCAAACCTCTAATCAATCATTCAAAGGTCCAAGTACCCAAGGTGAAAGAGGAACGGTTCTAGAGTCAAGCTTAGGAATTCCAAGAAATACAAACTCAAGACAAAACTTAGGAGTCAAAAATGACAAGCAATAAAAGGTACTCAATGAACAAAATTTTGGCTACTCAAATATAGGAATGTATATGTGACAAAGGCACTAATACTACTGCAGTTTGGACAGCCACAATCAATGTTCAAAACTGGAAAATTTCAGCCGAATCCAAAGAATTTTATGAACAAGACAATTTACAACCAATTTTGGCACCAATTTAGCACCGAATTTAGGCAAATTTGCAAGTGAATTTTGTAAAGTGATTTTTAGTAATTAGGTAGTTTTCACCACTGTACAGCTAAGTAATATGCTAAAAAATACAGGAAAACAGAGTTTCAAATTACCAAGCACATCACACACCACAAGTTCAAGAATCTAGAATACTAACAATCTAAACTCAAGTTTCAGATAATGTTTAGTCCTAAGCGTTCTAGTACTCTAAGTCCTTCGAACCACCACTTTTGTTGCTTGCAGGCTCAATTAGTCAAGGTACTGCACTGCACAATTAGGCTTTAATTTCACTAAATTCATCTTTTCATTTGTTCTTTTTCTAAATGTTTCAATTTTCACTAGAATTTCACTTTTCTTGTTTTCTTCCTTGATTTTTCTCAGGATTCTTTTCTAATCTTTCTTTGATTTTCTTTTTCTCTTGACTTTATACTTCTTTTCTTGACTTTTTTTGCTGGACCAAATTTAGAAAACCTAAGACTAAGGCAAATTAAGTCTAAAATTACTAGTAAGTTATAGATGAGCTAAAGGTGATGGCTACTCAACTGTAAAGGCACAAATCTTAGCACCTGAAACACGTGAACAAAGACTCGAACACAATCAAACATAGATTCACTAATTTAAGATTTATGCACAATATGCAGCACATCAAGAGAAGGCATGAAGAATTACAAAATAAGCTAGAAAAGAAAATTAAAACTATGAATTTGCCGTTAATTTTAGGAATTTTAGATTTAGAATTTTTCAACATGAAAACTCAAATCAAGATGAAGAAGACAACTCAAAATGAACATGTGAAGAACTCAAACAAGTTCATACAACACGCATTAACACAAAAATTGAAGAAAACGAACTCAAAGTGCAGAAAATTCAAAACTGATAAGATGCTCCATCAAGAACAAGCTCTAGATACCAAATTTGATGCAACTTTCAAGGAGACAGCATGTGTTTCGGATCTTTATGCTTCACTGAGACTTAGGTGTTTGTTAAGCTTGCGCCTCAAGGAGAAAAGAAATGGAGAAAAAAACTAATAAGAAAATGGAAATGCTGCAAAGTACAATAAGCTCGAGGTGGAACCACACAATGGAGCAAGGAATCCATTGATGATATCCAAGGTTCTTCACAAGAATTAAGAGAGAAAACACTCTCAATTTTCTGAATTCACTTCCTCAATTAGAATCAAAAGTGTTTACACGGAACAAAATCCTATTTATACTAGGTGTAGGTGGCGCAACTTGGAGAACAAGGTTCTTATCTTCCCAGATCTAGATTAGGATCAACGTGTGGCAAGCTTTCTCAAGCACATCCTGAGATCACTAATCTTGATCCTTGGATGAGATAAGCATGTCTTAAGTTTAGATTCTAGCCTCTTGATTAGATCTTAATCAAGTGGTTGGGGAAGTTCACTTAAGAAGTGGTGCCAAAAACATGTGCTAGGTTGAATTTTTTAATTCATCCATTGGATTAGGTAGGACTCTAGATCTCATCTAATGGTTGGAATTCAAATTGAGTTAGTGCTCTTCCCACTACTTTTTTCCTCAATTCTCTTCCACTCTCCTAGAGAAGTGGGCGCACCTCTCCCCTCTTTTTTAGAGGTAATTTGGTCCTAGTATACTAAGTGTGAGCGTGGACTCACATGCGTTTAAGGACCACAATTATTCAATGTATCATCCTAATTTATAAGTTTATAAAATGCTAAAAAATTACAAAGTCCACACAAGCAAGAAGTCTTTGAGTTGACTTTGATTTAGAGAGTTGATTTGAATTTCAGCCACTCTCCATTTCTCGTATTTTCTTTGTCAAAGCGGACTCTGTGATTCATCTAGGCAAGGATGGTCCTCCATCAAGGAGGTTCTCTTGTGGGGATAGTCCTCTATCAATCCCTCCTTCTTATTCTGAATCTCTGCCCCTCAAGTTGATTTGGTTTCTTCAAGACCTACATCATACAAAGATAGATTACAACATCGTTAATTACTACCCCATAACCTAAGGTGTAAGAAGTTTAAAAGCATTTCCACAAGTTTCTCAATTATTTTGAATGGACCGTCTCCTTTGGCATCAATTTAGAGCTCCTAAGATTTGGAAATCTTTCTTTTTCCTGGGTGTAGCCCACACTAGATCTCCGCTTCGCGAATTCCACATGCTTCGTTCCTATTGTGGTCTACCCACTTGTTTCATTTCTCTTCTCAATTTTTCTCCTTTGTCTTAGCATGCAATTCCTTGATCTTCTTGGCCTATCCTCGCATTCTTGTTAGTAGTAAATTCGAAAAGGTAAAAGCGGCAAGATCAAGTGGAGTAAGGATTAAAACGTATACTACTTGAAAAGGAGAAAGTTGAGTAGTAGAATTCCTTACGGTTATAAGAGCAAATTCTATATGAGGAAGCCACTCCTTCCCAAGCTTTAAGGTTATCCTTCACAAACTTCCCAAGAGTTGGCCAAGTGTGCACCACCACTTTCGTTTTTGGTCAGTTTGCCAGGTAGGTGACATGCTTGTGGAAAAGAGAAGCTTCAGCCAAGCATGCCCCATATGTCCCTCCAAAACGACTTAGAAAACTGTAGCTCCCATCACTACCATAGTTTGAGGAACACCATGGAGTCTTATCAATTTCCTTAAAGAATAACCTAAATATGTTAGAAAGATCATCAACCTTTTAAGGAATAAAGTGTGCAATTTTTTAAAATCAAGCACACCATTACAAAGATACAATCCAAACTCTTTTAGATCTTGGTAAGCAAAGAACAAAGTCCATAGACAAGTCCATCAAGGAGCATTTGGGCTCGACAAAGGGTTGATATAAACCATGGTTAGAGATATAGACTTGGCTCTATTGCAAGTGACACATTTTCACAAATCGGTTTACTTCAGCCTTCATCTTAGGCTTGATAATGTTCTTGCAATATAGCCAAAGTTTTCATTCCTACCAAAATGGCCCATCACACCACCTTCATATGATTCCACTCACTAATAGATCTCTTAAGGAACTTTGGGAATGCACAAACACTTCCCTTTGAAAAAGATAATCATTTTGTTTGTAAAAATCCTTGTGAGATCCATTGGTGCATGAATTCCATAGTTGCTTCTCGAACTCATCATCAAATAATACAATGCTTTTATACGTTAAAATCAGAAACTTACTTTCAAGCATAGCAATTAGAACATATCTCCTACTAAAAATGATACCACATTAGTAGATACTCCTTCTATACTTTATAACATAAAGAAATTGTTCACAAATATCCATTTAGCATGCCTCTTGTTCCGATAACTTACCTAGACCCTTGAAGGTCTTAAGAGCCTCGTAGTCCGTATGTACCACAAACTCTTTAAGGAGCAAGTAATGTTGCCATACATGGAAAGATCTTACCAAAGTAGAAAGCTCCCTTGTCATAGGTTGAATAGTTGAGTTGACCTCCCTTGAGCTTCTCACTAAAGTATGTTATTGGGTGCCCTTTCTTGCATTAGGATCGCCTTTATACTATGTTTGAGGCATCACATTCCAACTCAAAAGAGAGCAAAGTTAGAAATGCTAATATAGGTGCATGAGTAAGTTTTTTCCTTTAACAAATTAAAAGCATCATCTTGTTTAGGTCCCCATAAAAATGGAACTTCCTTAACTTACTAAATCATTTGAGGTAAGTAATAGTACTAAAATATTTTACAAACTCCGTAAACCATGGCCATGAACACCTCCCTTCACACAAGTGGGACCCCGGCCAATCCATGATAGCCTTCACTTTACCTTCATCAACTTGGACACCTTGAGCACTCACCACATAGCCAAGGAAGATGACACTCTCGGTGGAGAAAGGTACACTTGTCCTTATTTGCATATAGCCTCTCGGACCTAAGGACCTAAAACACATCTCAAGTGCATCAAATGTTCATGGAAAAGATTTTCTATATATAAGTATGTCATCAAAATAAACCACAACAAATTTTCCAATAAAATCTCTCAAGACATGATTCATAAGCCTCATAAATGTGCTGAGAAGCATTGGATAAACCAAATGGCATCACAAGAACTCATGTAGTCCAAACTAAATTTAAAAGCTGCCTTCCACTCATCACCCTCTTTCATTCTAATTTGGTGAGAGCACTTTTAAGATCTACCTTGGAAAATATGGTGGAACCAAGTGGACTCATCTAGTAAATCATCTAAACGTGGAGATGGGATGTTTCATAACTAGCGTTGACGTTGTTCACACGCCTCAATTCCAGACGCTACTAGGCCTCCTTCTTGTGGACAAGGATCACTTGTGTGGAAACACAAGGTGACAAACGTCCCCTCTTTTGATCTCATCCTTTTCCCATGAGTAGTCTTGCACTTGTTTTTGTATCTCATGTGCCTCAAAGGCTTCCCATATGATGGCCTATTCGGGTATGGAAGCTCCCGCACAAAGTCTATATTCGTGTTCTATCCCGCTTGTTGGTGGCAAGCTATGAAAGATCTCCTTGGGAAAAACATCTTGGAACTCATCTAGCAAAGCATCCAACTTAACTTGTTCACCTACAAAATTAGAACTCAAAC
>JALJEV010000105.1:0-36587 GCA_026586105.1 Hylodesmum podocarpum
ACTTTGGTTTAAAAGGTTTAAGCTAAGTGATGAATTGCCATCTCATTATATTCGATTACCAACTACAGGATCAACAGAGAAAAGAGAACAATTTACTCTGGAGTAATGTAGATTACCACTCAGCAGTGATACCAGGTGTATTCGTGGTAATAACTGAGCAGCAGGGAAGAGCAAATTTCTAGAAATGTCGATTACCACAATCGATGTCGATTACCACTTTGAATTCTAATATCGAATGATTTTTACAGAGAGCCTGCTTTAGAATGAAACCATAACTTTGAATTATTTTCTAGGAGATGTACTTTGATTTCAAAAAAAGAAAGGAAAAGCTAAACTCTGGATTTTACTTTACGAGTTCTCTTCGCTGGTTTCCAGTTCTCTTGAGATGAAGGAATTTGTGAGATGGTTTGAATTGTTTTTGGATGATATAAGTTACAGTCAGTACGCCTTACACAACAGGTGTAATCTTATGGAGTGTTTATCTTTTTGTAATCTTTTTTTTGAAGTGGTTTTAAACTCAAAAAAGAAAGATATTGCGGAAGAGTTGATGAGTTTTAGAAGGTATATAGCAAGGTTGATTCTTGAAGGGATCCAAGAGATCAAGATATGTTCTTGTGTTGAAGAACATATAGTTTGAGCCATTCTGATTTGTTTTTGTGTTTTGCGTGTTATATGCAGAGTGTAGTTTGTATTGAACATGAAGTATTTTACTGTCGAATGGAAAAACATTGTCATGGCAATGATTATTTAATAGTTTGTATTAACATAGAGATTAGATATCGTAGCAGAACCACGTTATAAATCTCAAGTACCTCGAAGCTTATAGCCTATATCTTTATCTCTTTTTCAGATTTCATTTTATTTTTTCTTGCTTTACAATTTTCCTTGTTTTCCGTTTTTACCATATTCTTTGATGATTCTTTATAGTTTCTATAGATAAGATTGAATCAGGGGAAAAAATTTAGAAAAAGTAAAATTGAATATAAATTTATGAATCTATAATTTATGCTATGGATTCATATAGGACCAACAATTTAATTGTAGGGCTTTAACTAGTAAATCAATCTAGTAATCCTTATAGGTTCCTATAATGGCTGCATATTAATCTTTATGTATTTGGAAAGGCTTAGATAAATAGACCTCCGTTTGTTCTTAGCGGTGATAAACTGGCCATCATTAGGAAGTTCGCATGAAGATCTTTATGGAATCTATTTCTGAGAAGCATATAATGGAATTTGTGGTAAATGACTACATAAAGTTAAATGAAAATAGAAAATGGGAAAAGGATAGAAGACCTTTTGAGAGATTACATGGACCTTATCAATGGATAGAGATTAGGAGAAATTTGAAAAATAATACTAAGGCATTTACAGATATTTTCACTCTGCCTTGAATTACGATGAGTTTACAAGGGATATCGACTCAGGAAGAACATAGATTCAAAGTATGGAGACAGTTAGGAATATTCCAAGAATCAATAATGGAAAATACAAAAGGAGTTACATCATCAAGCCGTGTCAAGGGACCAGACGGAGACATTGAGAAGAAGTGGGATAAATATTCAAGATTACGAAAATCATGGCTGAATAGAAAGTGGCAACCTCTGATGACGACGCAGCATTTGAATCAAGAACAACGCTGCCACTTTCTTTCGCGACAAGTGCTGAACTATTTGCAGGAAACGCTAGAGAATATGAAATGGACATGACTCTGAATGCAGATGAGGAACAGAAGAGATTCAGGAAAGCCAAGGAGTGTATGCTCAAAGAGTGAGACCAGGTGACAGAATCTGAATCCTCTGAAAAGGCAAAATGGGATTCAGGAGAAGGACTAGGTGGAACTTCTGATGGTAAAGAAGTTCGAAAGTTCATGAAAGAACAACTGAAATTTGGTCGACGAGAAAGAGAGTCAAAAGAAGCAAGACAATGCTTGAATTCAGAGCAGACGCTACTGCAGATGGCAGGAGGTCTGGACGCCTGAAGGGTGTTAGGATTTGTTCCAACCTTGAAAAGAAGCAACAGAAGTGAGAAAATCTAGAGAATGAAAGAGAATGTCGAGAGAAAGAAAGTAAGAAAAAGAAAGCATACATACAGGAAGCTTTGGGATGAAGGCCACTACATCCTGCTCGACATCCGAAAGCGAAGACGAGGAGGTGAGATGCTGTGCTTAAATGGCCAGAAACATCTGGTGAGGGTAGGGGAGTATACGGACTCAACTACGGATGGATATGATTGCAAATTTCTGCCTTCACATGAGCTTTATAATCAAGATCTGAAGTTTTGAAAAAAAGAAAAAACATAGTATTGGAAAAGGAAGTATCTAAACATGTTAAAACAGAGTAAAAATATGTGAGTTAGAAGGCGATGATGTTCCATGCTAAAGGAACTCAACATTTCTCGCAAGCTATGTTTCACATGAAATCTGGAAACACATAAAGCGCTAGCTAAATTCAACTGTAGCTTATTGCATGGGAGGACCCGGACATAAGTGATCAAGTAATAATAACTGCATGATTAGAAGGAATGGGATTGCCGCTGGCAACACAAATGCATTAAGGAAGAAACCTTGTTAGCACTAACATGCATGGACCGAAGTAGGTAGTGGCACCAGACTGCGCAAAATAAGTTAGTTTTTCTCTTGCGGGGAAAGCCCGAGCGATGCTAGAAGCTCAACTCATTGCACTAGATAGCAGTGAGCATGCTCGAGGCATATGTGCCGGAGTGATAGAAGGAACCCGAGCACCTTACGCACCTAAGAGAAGATGGACCAGCCTGTATACTGGAGGACGACGACAAAGGGAAAATACTGAGGCTACCAGATCTTTACGGTCGGATTATAAGACCGCATGACGACGCTGGAGAGATGTACTGCCGGGGTCGATGGATTAAGGTTTAATCTATCGAGCACCGACCAACTATGTGACAAGAACTACATAATTGCTTTTATGATGATGAACATTTGTCTCATCGCAACAAGACATCGTATGAACTTCCTACATGATTGGCAAAGAGATCTAACAACATTTACATAATCGAAGTAGATCATGTTCTTACTCATACATATGTACTCTACATGTTTAACTTCTAATGATAACAATGCCTGTCTTGGTGGCTATGGCATAGGAGAATATCACACATTGAAATATTACTGCATTTGAATAAGCTTGTTTCATAAAGAGTTAGTTTTTGGTCTCCCCCCAGGAACTAAGATTTTCCCGTAGTTAAGGACTATGTGAGGCTCACTAGAGTCCAACGGTGCGAAAACATCTTTCAAAAATATTAAAGCAAAGCGACACTTTACTGCTTTCACTGCACAGCTTATGAACTCTTCTGGCACTTTAGACTTATTTGAGGTGGAGTACTAGGGATGGCTAGTATTGGTGGAAATCTGTATGTGAGCTAGTCACCAGTGGATGACTAAATTTCAAGATTTACTGCGTGGTTTCCGTTTCATCGTAAGAAAAGGATCAAGCCTTTGAAAGTTTTCAAGGTACTTGCCATGAAAGTTCAAAACAAAAAGGATTTGAGAAGATTCTAAAGTTTACAGATGAGTGATGGTAAACCGAAGTTTAAGGAATAGAACTTTTTGTAAAGGAGGTTTTCGATGGAAACATGCCAGGATATCCGACACTCTATGGCTCAACTTCCTAGGGGGTTCCTATCAACAAGGAAGTGGAGTGGTGGAGAAGGAAAAACAGGTCCCTGTATGTAAGCTTGCAGAAGAACCACTGCCGAACGGGCACAGCGATGCCCCTAAACATTTGGCGAAGATGTACGTGAGCACTGCTGCATCGTTATGTCGAACTCTCAATAGAGTCTCTATTGTAGACTCCATTTTGATGAAAGCCGCTTACGACAGGGCGCCTCTATGGAAGAAGCGCAAACGTTTGCCTTATTTTATTTAAGAAAGTTTTGGATTGTACCAGATGCATTTCCGTACATACAAACAATGGCCAAGGACCCTGTTAGGAAAAAGTTTGATTGCAAAGGTACGATAAAGCCATGTTCCTCGATTCTGTCCAAATACCTGATACGAAAAGCTTTATACATATGGATCTTTGATAGAAAGATCGATGTGCATTGAAGGAATGTACATTCATATTAGATTCGATGAAACTAACACTTTCCAAAAGGAAAAGGATTATTGTGTAATGATGATATTGAAACGAGTAACGATTGGAGAACCATAGACAGTGATCTACGAGGCGATACGACGTCAGAGTGACTGCTCAACCAAACCCAGGAGGCACTGGGAGCAACAGCCAAGATTGTGGAGGACAGCCTGGCGGAGACCTCTCACTACGACCAACATCGTCCTTGGTGGCGACATTCCACAAAGGGAGTGATAACTTTGCTGGGTCTATACTCCCACAAAATTTGTTTTGCTTCTCCCTTAAATACTTGCTTTTTGTATCTGCGCAGTAGTAGTCCATCGGCCTCTGGACGGAAGCCTCTGCAACAAATGATTTTTAGGATCAGTCGCTCGTGCAAGAAAGAATCCTAATCGCATTCAAAAGGATTGATCAGTTCGGGAACTTGTTCCAAGACCAAGGCAAATAACATGAACATTTCTTTGCAACGTTACAAAACGGGTGTTGTATGCCAAGAACAAACCTTGAGTGGAAAAGGAAGGAGTTTGTAGTCTTGAGACACAAGACAGAGACTCTCAGGCAGAAGGCTCCATGTGTAATCCACAATAGGAGGGGTTACGAGCTTTGGGGAGAGAGAAGCCTCGTGCCCTGTTTGCAAGGACTGGAAGCCGTTGCAGAGACTAAACTTCCTACACGATACAGTAACGCATCACACTTCTGGCTCTCAGATTCTACTTCTACAATGTGATGTCACAGCGAGTGCTGCATTCTTGTGAATGGATTATATCACCGTGAGAGGAGTCATATTGCTAACGGCACCCACCCGCGCTGGCGTTCTAACTGACTCTGGCAAGCTACTTCTTGTATCTACAGAAGATTCATAAGGCCTCGCAGCTGGTCAGAAGCAAAGCCCTGAGGCAGTGGTACGTAATGGACAGCGAGTGCAGTTTCTCATATCAGCAAAAGGATCTACATGTGTGGTAAAGTAGACAGGGCTTTGCATTTATTAAGAACAAATCCGACTACATTCTATTGGTTCCACACCTATGTTGATAGGCCGATGACATCTTTGGATCATCTAACCTGACAACTTTCAGTGAAGAGTTTTAGCAGAAAGATATGCGAGGAAGAAGTTTCAGGTGACATGTCCATGATTGGAGAAGCTGAGTTTCTTTTTAGGACTCAAATCAAGCAAATGGAAGGTGGCACATTCATACATCGCCACGGGACTAAAGTACACAAGCGCTAAGAAATATGAGATGACCAATTCGCAGAAGTGTCAAATACACCTATTTCTACTTAAGCACGCTTATCTTGAGATTGATGAAGCGGTGTGATGAAGTTGATACTACCTATACGAGAGGTGTTATAGGATCTTTACTTTATCTTATGACCAGTAGAGACTGATATTATGTTTTCTCGTATGTTTATGTGCTAGATTTCAATCTGCACCTAACCGATCATTAGCTAACGAGTGAAAAGATTCTTAAATACCTGAAAAAGGAACAATAAGTTGTGGACTATGGTATCCAAAAGGAACCTCACCATTACTTATTCAGGTTTCGGTGATTCTGATTTTGCAGGTAGCAAAACGGATAGGAAAAACACTGAGTGGAACATGTCACATCTTTGGAGAATGTTTGATATCGTGGAATAGCAGAGAAGGAAGGCACATGGCGTAGCACTATCAGTACTGAAGATTTGAATATGTAGCTTGCCCGGGAAGTTGCTGTGCTCAAGCAATTTGGTTGAAACACCAACTGAAGACTTTGGGCTAAGATGGATCACATTCCCTTGAAATGCGACAACAAAGTGCTGCTACAGTATCACAGGAAATCTGTACTGCACTCAAGATACACAAACACATTGCAAGTCGGACACCAGCTTTATTCGAGATCACATCGAAAAGAGGCCGTGACATCGAAGTCATAGACACGGAAAATCAATTAGCGGATATATTCACAAAGACATTACCAAAAGAAAGGTTTTCACAAACTTAGATTAAACCTCGGCATTTGAGTGAAGGAGGACATCGAAACTAAACCTTTTTACTTGATTACCTTATCCTCATAACTCTGTTTTGGTGAAACTTTTTCAAGAAAAACTACTTATGATAGAAATAATCGATTACCAAGGGAGAATAATCCGATTGCTTGATGAAATTCACTACGGGAAGGATTTTGGTACGAGATAATCGATTACCACGAGAATATGTCGATTACCACGAACATGTTTTCAAATGTTTTGAAGAAATCTCCGGATGATCGATTACCGATTATGTCAATTCGATTACCACGAATGTGTTTCTTATTTTTCTTCTTCCCTCTATATAAAGTGCACCGAGAATAATCGATTTCCAACTACCGGTAATCATTACCTCGTTCTTGGGCTAATCCTTTTGGGCTTTGTTCTATCTTATAAGATGTCACGAGTGTGACTCTTTACAACTCCACCATTCATCTTGCCTACTCTGAAAAACCGCTTCATCTTCTTCCTCCGAACCCTAGATTTTCACTCTCTCAATAATGGAAGAACAAGGTAAAGGTAAAAGAATCAAAATAAGGACAAGACGACATTTCACCCAGAGAGAGAAATTAAGGAAAAGAAAAGGCGGGGAGAATCTTCCAAGAGGAAGAAACCTACATCCTCGAGCAACCCGGAGAATTCCTCCTCACTCATGACCACGAGAATCAAGGGTCAACCGGTGGTTCACCCTCCAAAGGGACAAGAGACTAGGTTCAACCTTGCTGACTCGCTATAGCAGGATGCTTGTTCCACGCAAGATTCTTGACTACGATGGCTGGATAATCAAAGTTTCCCTGCTTCGGACTTTCCGCTAGCTCGAACAACGACTATAAGAGGTTCGTAGGGATGAAAGGGCTTCATCTATCGAGACTTGGTTCGGGTTTCTTACTCAAACCTCAAACCAGAATATGGAAAGGATGACAGCTGAGTTCGGAGATTAAAGGTATCAAAATAACTCTAACCTTTGCTCACCTTTTGCAAAGTCAGTTGCATGGGACAGGCAAGGGATTGTTGCACATACTAGACGAAACTGCGAGAGAGAAAGGGTTTGATTTACAAAAGACTTTTTACATGAGCCTTGAGGAACCCTCCAACATTGGGAAGAGGAAAGGAATTCCGGAGGAAACACATGACAAGAGAAGTAATATATAACATTTATGTGGCGGCTGGATGATAGTACTCCATAATTACATCGCGCTTACTTGGATCTTAGTCATAGAGGAACGAACCATGCCCAGTCGAGTGAGGATGACATGATTCTCATTGCTGCTCTGAAGAAGCAGGGATTCAAGTTGGAATCCAGACGCACATTATCATGGACAACATGTTGAAAACTAAGAAGCTTTCAGACAATGAATTGTCACTTACTCTCTTTTATCTAGACTAATTGAAATTTTTCAAATTGACACCATAACGATGAAGCTAGAGAATTAGTGAAGATGTCCATGTCATCGGTGATAGAGCATTGAAGATGATGAGACTTATCAAGGCAGATGAGGATGAATAACAAGAGAGGAACAGCGGGGGCCATTCCATGACTGAGCATGAGGAAGAGAAGACGAGAGGAAGCACAACCTAAGCATGAAGATGAGGATGAAGACAATCTTTGGAGAGTACATTCCACGATCACGCTTCGAATCTATTATGATTGATAGGATGGATGAAGTGGAAGCAATCAAGTCAACAAGCGACTTGATGACTGGAAGCGCAGATCTGCATTTCCTGAAATGAAGGACTTGATGGAAACTATCATGGAAAGACTCAAACCGGGATGACGACTAGGATTAGTAACTCCGTCTCACCTCAACTTTCACGATTTGATATACCAAATAGGGGAGCATTTAGTGTAGTTATTAATTGTCATTAGTCTTCATAGCTTCGCCAGTATTTGGATTAACATGTAATTGCTTTGTTTTGAACTATTATTTTTTTTTAACTATTATTTGTTCTTTTGGGGAGTTTTTTGAATCTATTTTACTTAAGTATTCTACTTAGGGAGCAGATTAAACTGATTTAACATTTTATTGGATAATTATGTAATAGTTAGACTTAATTTGCTTTGCAAATGATTGTCTTTATATGTCGTGATTTGATATAGTGATATGTTTTGGATGATTCATAAAGTTGTATGTAAATAGCTGTATGAAATTGATGAAAATTGAAAGAATAGAAAAGGAAAAACACTAACATTGGGACACATCAAAGCCATCATCTACGTTGAAGATCAACTACCTGACAATTTGGTACATCAAAACCAAAAAGGGGGAGATTGTTGGACTTGAAGTTGAAGAAGCCATCCCTAGTTTTAGTTTTGATATACTTGTACTTTTGATCTTTGTGATAGATTGTATATAGGAGTTTAAAATGTATTGATTGTTTTAGTTTAGGCTTTGAGTGTGGTTTTTATTCAATCGTTTCATAGAAAATTTGATTTTACTCTTTGTGATTTGAGCTAGAGAAAGTTTGGAACCCTATTTTATTTGAAAGAAATAAAAACCGTGGTTTAAAAGGTTTTAAGGTCAAGTAAATCGACAATATAGTCAGAATCGATTACCAACAGATTCAGAAAAGCAGGGGAACCTAAATCATTCGAGTAATCGATTACCACTCCATAGTAATCGATTACGTTGCTTGAAGAAACAGGGAAGGCAAATTTCTCTGAACAGTAATCGATTACCAATCCGAAATCGATTACCACACCGAATTCATCTCAAATGATTTTGAAACTGCTTTAAATTGAAACCTCTTTGAATTGTTTTCAGGAAGAAGAGATATTTTTTGAGTTTTCAAAGAAAGAAAGGAAGAGCTAAACACTAGTTTTTACAAGAATTCTCTTCAAAGTTTCAAAGATTTCTCGAGATGAAGGTCAGGTGAATGGTTGAATTGTTTGGATGATATCATTGATCACATTGCATACACAACAGGTGTAATCTTATCCTGATCTTTATCTTTTGTAATCTTTTTGGTTTAAACTCTAAAGAGAAAGGTATTCTCTTGGAAGAGTTGATGAGTTTTGAGAGGTACTTTACCAAAAGTTGATTCTTGAAGGGATCAAGGATCAAGATATGTTCTAGGTGAAGAACATATAGTTTTGAGTATTTGATTTGTTTTTTGTTTGTCAGGATGTGGTTGTATTGAACACAGAATCTTTATAGTGGAAAACCGTCCCAACAGATTGTTGGGTTGGGATCGGATGTAGGCCAAAGTTTAGAACCAAAAGATAAATCTCTGTTTAAACTCTCTTCTTCTTATCTCTTTTAATTCATTGTTTTCTTGCTTTACAATTTTCCCTTGTTTTCCTTTGATTATATCTACGACAACGTTCTTGTAATTCAAGATAAGATTGAATGGAAAAAAGTGAGAAAAAGTAAAATTGAACAAGGAACTGAATCTATTTACTTCCCTAAGATTCCATATAGGGACAAGCAAGATGACAATTATGTATGTCTGAAGTTAATTGTTTGTGTCTTAAGTAAGAAAAGTTAGATACATATAGCTTGATGATCCTAAGAGCTATTTGCATGATAGCATTAACATGATTTTAATATATAGTTTAGAAGATACGTCCATTACATTCATTAGGAAACTTAAATTTATTGAGAAAGGCAACAAAGCTACTAATTTAATCGGTTACAAACTAATATATAATCAATCACATGGCTAAAAAAGAAGAATACTATTCTTCTTGAAATAATAAACTACAATAGTTTGTAGTCGATTACAAGTAGAACAATGAACACCACGGTTTCGCAGGTTTCAATCAATTGCAAGAAGAATGTAATGGTTGCGATAATAACAATAAGCCGAAATCTGAAGTAATTGGTTGAACATTTTAACTAATCCACATGAACAGTATAATTGGTTTCATTGCTCCAAATAATTAATTACATAATGGAAATAATGATTACCTTTAGTCATTTCGATTTACAACTATATAAGGACTTTTTATACTTCATTTTAAAGAAAGAAAAGCGGAAATGAAAAAATGGAGCCATAGCCTTTTGCAGAAAAATGAATATTGAGTTTTATACATCCACTTGTGATTAAAATACTTTATGATTTTAGTCGCCATAAGGAAGATTAGGAAGTTGCTCCTATCTTTCTTCATCATTTGTAATACCCGCTCTAAACACAATTGCTCTAAACGTCATGCACATTATCGTAACCACCCCACATTACTGCCGTTACTTAAACACTCTTATTTTTCTTTATTTTATTTTTACTTCAAAATCAGTATATGTTTTAAGATATTTATTTAATTTTAATTGAATAAATTTAAGATAAGAATCATATTTTTCTTAAAAGAAAATGTTACCATTTTTTTAGAAGTAAAATTTATCAAACATCAAATATCAATTAATATACTTTGCATAAATTACACGCATTAAAAATTTCTCTAAGATAATCATCAAATATTTTCAACATCCATCACTAGCAAATAAATTGCAAACAATGTCGTTTTCATTCAAATAAAAGCTATCTTTATCGGGTTCATTTTCAGCGGCACAAAGTCTCTGGCTATCCCGCTTCCTCCTAATAAAATTAGATCATCATAAAGGTGTCAAACCACAGTACACAAACACGCAAGTGTAAGTTCTAAATATTAAAGTTTCTAATAAATATGGATAATAATTCTCAAGGAAATACATACAAAAATATAATTAAACTAATGAATGAGACTAACAAGAATTCCTATATGATGCATCGTTTTAGTTCCCAACCAAAAAATATAAAGGCAATGATTATCAAATAATTATGACATCATCAATCGCATAACTTTACCATCAGTCCAAGGTCTTTGTCACGTAAAATATCATAAACAAATATGTGGATCATCTTGGAGAAAATGATTTTTCACTGTCTAAGACCTTTAATAGGAGGTGAGCGTCACACTTGGGACGCACAAATTAAGTTTATTATATGTACCTCTACTAAGGCCTACATCTATTCGAGGGCATACAAGTATGTCATGATCTTATTCACATTATTAGTATGTTAAAATCCACCAAACACACAAATCTATTATTAATAGAGGTACTTCCAACTCTATAGAGGTACTTTCAAAACTCAAAGTGTACATTAACTTTCTTTCAGAGGCACACAACCTCAAATACAAACATTATTATTAATTTATTATTAATCATAAATCATTGTGCCACGTATATCTCCACTTTCACAAGAACATATAACAAAAAGACTTCCAAGTTCACAACATGGAAAATCAATCACAACCATATCACAACATGGTTCAAACATCACAATTCACAAACAAGCAAGTCATTACCAAGTGATCTTAATATTTTTAATTAGATTCAACTTTGGATAATGGATTATAAGTGTTTATAATTTGTATTCTTCTTTATAACCAAATTAATTTACCTTAATTTCATTTTTAAACCATAATAACTAATTTTTTATTAACAAATCTTTCAACGATTACTTAAAATACTTAAAAACCTTTAGAAACTTGATTTATTTTAATAACAACCTTAAATATTTTCAACACGCCAAAACTTCATTAACACTTATTAATTTAATTTTAGAAGAATTGTTAAGTCAAAATGACTTAACATCTTAATTTTGATAATTACAAGACATGACGTAATGTATCAACAGACTTAAAAAGGAAGAATGATCGATCATTATCAACATAGAAAAAAGATGCACCCTCAAACGTAAGATGCAAAATGATGAAAGGTTCAAGTCATCATGTTTCAAAGCAACCTTATCGATGAAGAACCTTCAAAGATCAAGACTGATAGCTCGCCTCAACTTCGAGTCATGTGCTCAAGAACAAAGATATGAAGACTGAAGTTTAAGACGTAAGAAAAATTTAGATAAATGAATTCAACACACAACTCATCTATTTGTTCACTCGCCTATGTGTTTAATGAAGCGGTCGATCGCCGAGTAACACGTGCATTCGTTTCAAATCAAATCGTTACTCAGAAAAGCTTATAAAGGTGGAAAGAGATTTCAAATTAAACCTCGCAACACGAAAAGCGTTCAATTTCGTGAAATCTCTAACAAATTAGTCAAAGCCCGACTCACACCGACATTCGTTAACTTTGCATTAAATGTTCTGATTGCTCACTCTCGCTAGATGTGGAAGTACCCAAGACAAAGGATTAACGTTCAAATCTGCAATCTAACTGGATACTTCACAAAGACGTCTAAAAAAGGACTTCGTTACAATGAGTTCAAGTTGATTTAACTACACTGCAAAGATTATATTCATCTACTCACTCAAGCTTCAAGAAAAAGTTCGCTTGCCACTCTAACTTAGAATAGTGCTCACGGTAAAATCCATCTCGCAAGAGGATAATTTTTACTTGGTCTTAATTGTAAACCACTTTGTAATTCAGGATTCAGGAGGCTAATTGTTTAAAGAATACCTTGAGTTTAGCTTGAGAGTGATGAGGTACAAAGAATACCTATTTTAGCCTGAGGAGGCTAAGTGTTGAAAGAATACTTTTGGTTAGCTCGAGGAGGTTGTATTCAAAGAATACATGGGTTTAGCCTGCAGAGGTCGGGTCAAAGAATACTGGTTTAGTCCGAGAAGGTTGTGTTCAAAGAATATTTGTATTTTAGTCGAGTGGCTGAGTTCAAAGAATACTCTTAATGGAACCTTAGCAAGTTCTTTGGGTAACTTGGACGTAGTTTTGAATAGACGAACAAGTATAAAATATTATTACTTTCATTATTAACTGTTTACTAAAAAGCGAGGCTAATAACTTAAATTGAATCTTTAATTAAAATCAATTTTGAAAGAGAAGTTTAAGTTTGCGTCTAATCAAACCTTTTAATACAAAAAAATAGACCGTCTTGAAAAAGTTTTAACTAATTAACACCATTCAACCTCGTTCTTGTGTATTTATATTTTACAGAAGACCATAAAAATTATTAAACATCAAAGTTTATAAATTCATAAAAATTAGAAGAACGTTTTTAGAATACTTAAGAATTTAGATACTTAAGAAACATAGAATATTCTGGAGACTTCACCACTCACTATTCTTAAACTTCAATTTAATAATACTTGCTTAATTCAAGACACAAATAAGTTTAGAAATTCATAAAAAACTTAAAATCTTAGAACTTTAGAATACTTAGAAATTTCAATACTTTAGAAACTTAAAAATATTTTGAAAAATTTCCTTACTATCCTTATTACTTTAAAACTTCAATAATATTTATGAATTCAAGAGTATAAAATTATAAAAAATTAAGACACAACAAAGTTTAGAAATTCATTAAAACTTAAAATCTTAACTTGAAATACCCAATTTTGATACTTTTAGAAAATTACAATATTTTGGAGACTTCACTCTAAGTTTTAATCAATGGTGGAATTATCTTATTCCTAATTATGTATCTCGATGGGCCCTATTCCCTTTTATTTCCTCGTTCTTGAATTTTTCTTAACCCATATCATGTATACAAATGCACCTAAAAATAATTAATTTCTTTTTCTAGAAAAACGATATTTTTAGAACGTTAATTTTTTGTATAACAATATAAAAATTTCATTTATGAATGCTTAATAGGTTTTCATACTAAATACGAGACATAATTGTTACTGATAATAAAATAATTCAAACAAGGATTATACCATAAATCAAATATTGAATAACGTTCGAATGTCCAGTAGGAATAAAAATGCCAAACAAAAAAGTTATTTTTCAACTCGTTTTGTTATAAGCGTAACTGTAATTTTCTCAAATTACATTAATAGTATTGCTACACAACGACAAACTGTTTTGAATTACGCTTTTTCACCTAATTAAACTATAAAAGTAACTTGATAACATGCAAGTGTTTTACGGATATTTTAGTAAACGTTTTAACTCGTTTTTAGTGAAGTTAGTTATTTACGAAAAATTAATTTTGAGAGTGTTACAACACTCCCCATCTAAAAAAATTTCGACCTCAAAATTCGCTTAGTTCAAATAATGGAGGATACTTTTCTCCATCTCATTTTTCAATACCTAAGTGGTCTTATATTTTTCACAAATAATCTTAACTAAAAGAATTTTATGTATGAAGCACCTACCTAAACTTAGATTTTCTAAACACGAAGTCTTAGGCCCACTAAGAAAAAAGATTCTTCCTTAAACCTTCGATTTTTCAAGTAGGTTTCTTTGCATGCTTCCTTTCATCTTGTTAGGGCAACTCTTGCTATATGCCCATGTTGATTGATTCATATCATGTTACACCGTGTCCCGAACATGTGGAAGCATAATGCCCAAACTTCCACACTTAAAACACTTGATATTAACATGATTAGATTCATGATTTATCATATGAGCTTTAGTATGGTTTCCATCCGGATATTCTCTAGATTTTTGAGAAGGTTGATATAGTTTTTCTTTATTTTGTATCCCATTTTTTATTTTTAATATGTCCTCTAATATTTTTAATTTTATAATATCTTGCCGAGCGGACATCTTGGTCATATATTCTACATATATTTACTAGCAATGGGAGTTGGACGAATGTCTTGATAGTTTATAGCTTGCTTGATAGTCACAAACTATTTAAGAATTTTACACATTTAGACCTTTCACCATCCCTTCCTTGGTAATGTAAAATATCTAACTAGCTCTTCAAACCTAACAACAGACTCGAAACTTATTGTTAAGCTTTCTTATTTTAATTCTAAAAACTCCATTTCTTTTTATTTCTAATTTCCTCGTGAAAATATTTTTATAAAATAATTCTTTAAAATCCTCAAATTTTATTCTCTCCCTTCCATTCTTATATAATGAGAGGTATTTTTCAACCAATACTCTAAAACTTTTCCAATTAATATATGAGTCCCGAAAATTACCTTTCTTCTTCAGGACATGACTCGAAAGATTTTCTCAATTCCTTTTAACTAGTTCGAGCATGATTCTTAGGGTCATATCCTCGGCACAAACACGAGTGGTATATTTCTTTGAAAAACATTCGTGTGTGTGTGTGTGTGTGTGTGTGTGGTGTGTGTGTGTGTGTGTGTGTGTGTGTGTGTGTGTGTGTGTGTGTGTGTGTGTGTGTGTGTGTGTGTGTGTGTGTGTGTGTGTGTGTGTGTGTGTGTGTGTGTGTGTGTGTGAATGTGTGTGTGTGTGTGTGTCATTATTTCTATTTTGGTTTCCAATTATTTGGGCAAAGCTTTCTAGTGCCTCTTGCAATTGCTTTGTCGTTTCTTCCTACCATTTGTAGTTACGAAAAAAATAAAATAATACTCATAGTTTTTCATGTATTAATCTTCCTTCTTGCTTTAACTTAGATGAAAACTTATAAGGTTTCTCTTGTGAATTCACTAATTTGGCACCCAAGCATCACTTTCTATTTCTAATAGAAAGCAAAATTTATAGAGTGGTGCATGTTCTTATCTTAAACTACGATACTAACAAACAAAAAAACAGTTTTCACTAATAAGTAAAGAATTTGAGTAATCAAAACTCAATCAATCTCATTCAAACACACCAGATGTGCTGCATGTGGGCATCTGACACACGAGCCAGGAGTTATTCTGCATGAAGAAGTAAAGCATAGCGGACACATAACTCACAAGTCGAACTAGTTCAACCTACTCGATACCACCCATAACACCCACTCTAACACACCCTAAATGCTCTAAACGTTTTACCATTATTGTAATACCCGACCACGCCGTTACTTATTTTCTTTTTTTTTTATTTTTATCAAAAACGCTTATTTTCTTAGGATGTTATTTAATTTTAATTGAATAAATTTCATGATAAAAATAATTTTTTCTAAAAAGAAATCGTTACCATTTTTTTTAAAAGTAAAATTTATCAAACATATTATCAATTAATACGTCATCACACTACATTAAAAATTTTTCTCAAATAATCATAAAAATATTCAATGTCCATCACTAACAAATAATTTACAAACAACTGTTCATTCTTCAAATAAAAACTATTCTTATAACCGTCCATTCGCGACAAAGTTTCCAACATCGTGAATCTGCTCATCCTAATAAAATTCCACGATCATTACAAGTTCAAACTACGAACACAAACACGGAGGTGGTGCAGTTTCAAATATTAAAATTCCTAATAAATATGGATAATAATTCTCAAGGAAATATATACAACAATATAATCAAATGAATGAATGGAGACAAATTAAGAATTTCCTATATAATGCATGCTCCAACCTAAACTTCAAAATATGCAATGTAATACCATCTCGATAATTGTGACATCACATCACCGTATAACTTACCGACTGTGAAAAATCACACAGAGCATAGAATATCATAAACAACATGTGATCATCAATGTCTCCAAAAGTCCCCTAGTAATTAAGCATCACACTTAGACGCCAGATAAAGTTTATTATCACAGACCCTACCTAGGGTCCACACCCTCACGTGTTGGGGCTGTGCAAATATGCCATGATCTTATCTTCATACTATTAATAAGTTTAAATCCATCACACACAACCCGGTATCCTACGAGTGAATCTAGAGAGGGGGTGAATAGATTCTAGTTCCAAGACAGCCGGTTTTCGTGCATTTCTACTTTTTTAATTCAATCAAAACTATTCTTGATTAACTGTTTTAATCTTAAGGCAGAGAAACAAGATAGATTAAAGATGCACGGAAACCACAAAAGAAAGATCAAGAAACATGTTAATGATCAATAGGCATGCGAAATCATTTCTAGTATCTAACTGTTCCGTTTTAGTTGATTCTGGGAGTCAATTATTGAACGTATACTTGATTATTAATCGATGATAATGAACAACGTAAGGCAAGAGATAAAAAGTATAAGGAGAAGAAAGATTGTACAGTGATTTATACTAGTTCGGCCCCCTTGCCTACATCCAAGTCCAACCCAACAACAAAAACATTGCTGGTCGGTTTTCCACTAAACAGTAATGATACCTTTTGTGTTCTTTACGGTCCTTTGTACAAACAACACAAAAAACGAAATCAAAAGACACCTAATCACAATTTCTTTAACCCAAAGAACAATTCTCCTTGACCTTGGCACCTCCAAGAATCAAACCTTTAAGAAAACCTTCTCAAAGAACCTTACTCTATCTAGAGAGACCTCTTTCCTAAAGTAATCAACCCAAATCCGAAAAGGAAACAAAAGATCGGGTTAAAAACACCGTGAGTGTAGGGTCGATCACATATGAGGACTATAAATGCCAACTTGATGGAGAATGTTCAATCAAGATTGCCTTTTTGAAAACAAGTTCTTTAAAGAACCTTGAAGTTCTTGATGAGTTTCTTAGAGAAAAAGATAGAAAGATTATGAAAGTGTTTGAGTATTTCCAAAAGATGTATTTCAAAGAATTGAAATTGTTATGAAAGATTTTCAAAAGAAGGGGGTATTTATAGTTTCGTTTAAAAACCCAATTTAGGTAATTTAATGAATTTTTGATCCGTTGTTGATCAAACCAGACAATGTCGATTGAACCAGAGATACAAAACAATTTGAGGTGATTTTGCTCATGGTAATTGATTAACCCGAGGGGTAATTGATTACTCCGAGCCAAATATTTGTTCCCACTCTGTTACCACTAGGTGGAGTTGATTACCTCTCTGGTAATCTATTACCTCGATTGATTTCAGACTACATTTCAAAACATTTTAAGAGGGAAAAACCAAACATTTGAATCAAGAGAAATCACACAAGATCTACTTAGTTCTCAGTAAGCATTCCAACAAGAACAACCCATTGCAAGCCTAAACTAAATAATCAATACATAGAAACACCTAATTACATATCATCTAAGAAACCAAAATTACATTGCATCAAAAAACAAAACAACAAGAGACACCAAGCATCTTCAGCTTTAAGTTCGACAATCTACCCCCTTTTTGGTTTTGATGTACCAATCGAACCAAGGTTTTCCAGAGTTTGTGGATGTTGATCTTCTAGAATCCTGCAAATGTTAAAAAGCTTCATGTAGGGTGTATAATTGCAAATTGCCAAATTCAATCCAATATATTTCCAGCATCATAAGATCATTCATATTAAGAATGTAAGTCATGATTCAAAACAAATCACAAATCAAGACCAAGTAATTATAAAAGCGGAATATAAGAAATTAAAACGATTAAAGCATAGTTAAAAATACTACAACCCAATTGTTCAAATGTTTTTCTGCGGTAGAGAATAAATGCAATCAAAGTAAACTAACCATAAGCTAACCAAGTTACTACCCAAGCCAAATTAATTCATCAAATACTCAAATACTCCCCCATCAAGGATAACCTGCTAAGCACTTCTCCCTATTTGGTATATCAATAAGCTTAAAAGAGATGTGATAGAAAAAGGAAATACAAAAGAGAGTATCTAAGCGAGTTTGGAGAGACTCAATCGGCTCATGAGATCCATGAACCGAGCACTTTGCCGGACTCCATCTCGTCCAAGCGTTTGGCGGTAGTTGATTCAATCTCATCCAACCGATCAATAATAATCGACTCGAAAGCGAGACTTAGGGGATATACTCTGAAGCCGCCGAATCAAAATCATCATCGGAAGGAGGATTAGGCCGAGCTTTTGAGGTGGAGGGGCTTCCTCTCTTGGCACCCATCTAGCATCGGTTTGGTCCAAACGCATCATCTTCAACTTTGTCTCCAATGATGTGAATGTCCTTCACCATGTCCATGTTCTCATTTTTTGTATCCCCTGAAAAATACTCGATTAAACGTGAGATAAAAGAGAAAGCGGGGGACATTTGTTATCAAACAACATTCTCGTCTTGAGCATGTTGTCCATCCAACATGTACCTGGTCGATTTGAATGTCGTTCTTTTAACGCAGCCATCATTACCATATCTTCCTCATTGATTTGAGCATGGTTTGCTCTCTTGTAGCAAGGATCCAACGGATCGTCGGCGTTCAACCCGTCGGTGTTGTACGTGATCTTCTTCTCCTCGCTCTTTCGATGAAGCCTTTTCCGCCTCCCACGATTCGGGGTTCTTGGCGAGCTCTGAAAAGGAGTCCTTGTGAGTCGAATCACTCTGCACGCAATCGATCAATCATAGGACAGATTCCTTCATGTTTAAATCAAAGAAACTAGAAAAGATATCATGAAATAAAATCATAGTCTTGCCTTTACTCCTGAGAGATTATCATCGTTCTGACGATTGCTCGAAGATTGGAGAGAAACTCACTAGACCGGGGTAGATGAAACCCTTCAAACCACAACAAACTTCTCTAGGTTTGCTCCGAGTAGTGAGTGGAACGGAACCCGAGCATTTAGCTACCGAAATCCCAAGAATCTTCGCCTCTGAACGAGTTCTTTGCCGCGAAATCACCAGAAACGAGACTTGAGCAAAGAGAGGTAAACCAAGGATTGATGGACATTCCACTTCTCTTTGAGACGATGGGTTCTTCCTTTGGAGGATTCACCCTTTTCTAACTGGGGGAAGTCCTAGGCTTGAGCTTGTGTGACATGCTTGATCCGTTTACCTCTCCCTTTGATCTTCCAGCTGGATGAGTAGCAGGGAGTAAGATGAGAAAAAGATGAAACGGGCTTAGGGTTGCAGAGAGAAAGGATTCCAGGTTTGTGAGATGTGTAGAATGAGGCCCAAATCCTAAAAAAAATCACTTATAAAACTCCAAAATTAAGGTTAGATACAATGAACAAAGTATTGGACTCACATGAAAATGTAATCAATTAGGCTCCAAATCCATTAAACCATGAAAACAAAGTTTAGGCGAGGTAATCGATTACGAATACTGCATAATCGATTACTCCAAGACTAATCAAATGTGGGTTTTAAAACAATCGCTGTAATCGATTAACCAATTTTGGTAATTGGTTACTCTATCAAGCCCATTTTCTTGAAAACTTTAAACTCGAGGTAATCGGATACCTCCAGACTCAAAATTCACAAAATCAAGTTTGGTAATCGATTAAAATGAAATGGAAATCGATTATCTATATCAAAACAATTAAAAACACTGATCCTTTTACAAGTTTTGAAAGAACTTTGGTCATGTTAATGTAAAGTTACGATCAAGCATACCTTATCGAGCACCATGAATAATCAATCTTACCATATGTAAAGAGTTCAAGAGATGTTCCTCACTTAGAATACCAAGATTGGTTCTTAGTTTGAAGAATCTCTCCTTTGGTAAAGGTTTTGTGAAGATATCGGTGAGTTGGTTCTCCGTTTCAACAAACTTCATGTCACAATCTCCTTCTGACGTGGTCTCCTATAAAATGATGGCACACTTCAATATGCTTAGTTCTTGAGTACAAAGCGGGTTCTTCGTGATGTTGATGGCACTTAAATTATCACACTTGATAGGAATATGGTCAAGCTTTAGTCCAAAATCTTCAAGTTTACGCTTCAACCATATGGTTTGAGCACAACAGCTACCTGCAACGACATATTCTGCTTCCGTCGTTGACAAGGCGACACATGCTTGTTCTTGTTGTGCCATGAGACTAGACACCCCCCAAACAAGTGATAGATACCACTCGGTGCTTTTCCTATCCGTCTTGCAACTTGCAAAATCGGAATCACTAAAACCGACTAGGGTAGGAGACGTACCTTTGGGATACCACAAATCGCAGTTAGTTGTCCTTTGAGATACTTGGGGGAATTTTCTTCACGGCTTTCATGTGGGATTGTTTTGGTGCAGCTTGAAGTCGCGCACAAATACAAACACCGAACATTATATTTGGTCTACTCTGTGAGATATAAGAGTGATCAATGATCCCTCATATTTCGTTTGGTCCACACCTTGTCTGTTGCATCATTATCTAAATAGAAATTAGTAGACATTGGAATGTTAGAAACCTTACAACTCCCCATATTAAATTTCTTTAGAAGTTCCCTTGTATACTTTGTTTGGTGTAGGAAAATTCCTTCTTTGGGTTGCTTGACTTGAAGTCCTAGGAAGAATTTAAGTTCTCATCATCGACATATCAAATTCACCTACATGTTAGCCACAAATTCTCTGTAGGGATTGATTAGTTGATCCAAAAATGATATCATCAACATAAACTTGGACCAATAGAATATTGTTAGACTTCCTCCTAATGAAAATAGTTTTGTTAACATTACCTCCCCGTTTCGAACCCATTAGACAAAAGAAAACTTTCTTACTTAACCTTTCATACCATTGTCTAGGGGGCTTGCTTCAAAGTTATGGCAGCCTTCTTTTACCTTGCAGGTATTACTGCTTAGTGAAATCGAAATCGCTGAAACTAGGTGTTGTGAAACAAAAACTTCTTCGTTGATGTATCCATTTAAGAATGCGTTTCACATCCATCCGAAACAACTGAAATTGTGAATGCAGGCAAAAGCTTGCAAGTAGTAGCCTTACTTAATTCTAGTCTAGCAACAAAGGCATAAGTTTCATCAAAATCTATTCCTTCTTTGTTGATTATAACCCTTAGCTACTAGTTGATAAGTGCTAAATTATACATGTTTTCCAAGGTGTTTAGTCCATTTCCATCTATTTTCAGTATGTTTAGTCATAGTTTAGACAAGAAAACAAAGAAAATATCATATTCGTCTAATGTTAGTCTTTGATTTAGCGTTTTGTTAGTTTTATAGGATTTTCGTGTATTTTTTAAGTCATTTTATCCATTTTCTTCTTGTTAATTGTAGATTGATCAAGAGAAGATAAGCTTAAGGAAAGCCCACGAACATGAGACGTGAATGTGCCATTGAAGCAAGAAAGTCCGTCCAATTCGTGCAAAGTTCTCCGAGGCTTACATTAAAAACGGGTTATGTAGGTAATCATCCGTGTGATCGTCCGTGGAGGAATCGTCTCGTATCATCCGTGAAAGGCACCCGTGAGTAGCATCTGTAGCGACAACAGACGAAACAAGCATCAAGCTCCTCGACGAATCGCATCACCAAGAGAGTAGAGCGAACTAAACCTCAAGCCGAGCATCCAAAGCCGTTAAAATGATATCGTTCACAAGACGCGCTGGGCGCACTATAAGGACGCCACATGCCTGGCTTATGCAAAGATACGCCAAGGCGCGCGCCGTGGGCGCGTCTCATGCCTTATGAGAGCTCAAATCGAAGGAATCGTCTATGTGCTTGTCTCTTTCCAAGCTTGCTTGTCAGGTTGCTCTTTCCTAGTTACTTCTCTGCCTATACTTGCTTCTTATTGAGTTACGTCTATAAGCATGCTTCATCCGGATTAGTTTCGTCCGTGCTTGCCTCATTCGAGTTGCTCTGCCCGTAAACTACACATTTATACACCAAGCTTCCATGCACGACACCAATACAGACGTATACCAAGTTCGGGACAGACTAACAAGCATGCATTTATATTAAGCCATCGCATCTAAAGATCTCACAGCATCTTAAGAACACATAGAATGAAAGATTGCTCAATTTGTGCACTCTCCTCGAGACTTGCAGCAAGTAAGTGAAAGTCGTGATCCATCCATGATCGCCTGAGGGTATTAACTAAAGTGCCATTGTCCTGGCTGTACTCGAATCTGAGAGATCATCATCGACGAACCGGTTTACATCAGACAAAACAGAAGAGTCGGCATTTTACTTAAAGACTTTACAAATGGTAACACTTAGACCTCAATTGCCCATTTCATTGGCAAGTAAGCAAAGTCAATGTATTTCTTAATGTCATAATGCACCTGACACAGTAATTCCGCAAATGGGTAACACTTCCTCACCTATAAAAGGAAGTATCGCGCGAAAAAGTTAGTGATCTCGAATCAGAACCAAACTAACATTACTCCGTTTTTTCCTTCTCTTGCGAGTTTCTCTCGTTTTTCTTTCTCCACTTCATTCTCCTTCTTCCTCCATCAAATCTTGAGATTCCCGAGTTTTGTGAGCTTCTTGCGAGAGCAAGAATCTAGTTGATATGAGTTTTTTATAACTTGAATTTAGGTCATTTTTTCTTCGTTCTTTTTCTCAGTTTCCATGTTTAGCTAAATCAGCAAGTTAGGGATGGGGATTTTGATTCCTAATTCTTGTAATGGATTCCTTATGTTAATTCATGTAATTTCACCGAATTGATTGATCTCTTCCTCGCGTAATGCTTATTCTTGAGATTTAATTCATGAAATTCAAATACGACAGAGATATTAATGTTTGACTCAGACTGAACTATTTCCGAGAATTTATCTGATCAACTATGAGGATCGAGAGATGAATAGTCAAGAAGGAGAGGAAAATGTAATTACTATAGTGCATGAGTCTAGAGATAGAACTTACATATTATGATGTTGTAATCTAATTCATCCTGGGTTTCGCTTTCAATGAATCTCTGCTTTCACCTAAGAGATTAGGGATGAGATAGGCATTCAAAGGGACTAAGACCTAGAAATAGGATTAGTCTACTGCGGTATCACGGTCTAGTCTCCAATTGAGTGAGATTTCTTGATTAACATAGGAAGTAGTTCTTGAGAAGTGAATCAATTGAACCAATTCCTAACTGTCTTCATCATCTTCAAACTTAAACATTTATAGCTTTCCATTTCTTGTTTTACTTCGTAAATTGTCTTTTTACGTAATTACTTAGTTCACACACGCCGGATTCACTCAACCTGTCATTCTAATAGCAAAGCATGTTGAGTATTTGGTAATTCACAATCATTCTGCAGGTTCGACAACTTTGTTCTCATCTTTTCTAAACTTGTAACGACGGCACACTTGCCTAAGGATTGACACATACACATACTTTTAATTAGTCAACAAGTTTATGGCGCCGCTTTGCCGGGGATTATTGATGAATATCGATAGTCTTAACTAGGCTTGCTACTTAGACACTTTCTTTTACCTTCTTTTGTTTTCATAGATTTGTTTTCTTTATTTTTAGTTTCTTTGTTTTCTTTATCTTCTTGGTTCTAATTGTTTTTTCTTTTGATTTCTTTGATTTCTTTGATTTTATTCTATTCATATTGTTTCGGCCTGGTGGCGCATTTGCTTCGGCCGCAGCATTTGTTCCATGTTTCGTTTCTATAGGTGTTTCGTTGCTTTGGTGATTTCTTTTTTCTTTGAATTTGCTTTATTTTGCTTTTTGTTTTGTTTTTATTCTTTTGAATCGGTTTTGATTTTTACTTAGAATAAGTGTCTTTCTTTTCTTTCTTTGTTAATAATTGTTTCGCTTGTCCATTTTGAGCTTTAGATACATTAATATTGTTTTCGTCATGCGGGAGACTTGTTTCGTTTTTGTTTTCTATATTTGTTTTGTTTTTGTTTCTAGAGTCGTTAAATTTCTTATTGATTTCTTTATTTTCTTACTTGTCGCTATTCGATCATACTATAATATTTGTTTCAGCCTTATACCTACTTCCTTTTATAAATTTTTTTTGTTTCTATTCAGATCAAAATTTTGTTGTTTCGTCTCAGAGATAGTGTCTGGTCCTGGTGAATACCTAAATGGGTATTATCTCGTTCATTTTGTTTCGTCTTCGTTCATTGTGTTTTTGCTCGTCTTACATAGTTATTTGTTTTGTCTTGTTTTCATTAATTTCTTTCATTCTTTGAATTTGTTTCCGTTATCTCATCTCCTTTTGATTTGGGTTTACGCGAAGAGCTAAGGAAACTAGTCTCTTTTGTTTGAACCGGTAAATTGAGAGATTTTGCAGAGAACCTAAAGCAAATAAAGAAAATAAAGAGGCTTATTCCGTAAGGAAATATAACAGAAAATATGGATAACAACAACGCAAGGCGCATGACATTGGAGGAGTTGTACACTTAATGCAACGGGTCATGGATCCAGATGTTCACCAAATGTTACACCAACAATTTTGAAATAAAACCTACTCGACACAATTAATAAGGCAAGAGCAAGCTTTGGAGGTTTAGAGGAGGAAGACCTAAATCAGCACATTCATAACTTCCTACGTATTTGTGGTACTATCAGATGAATGGAGTGCCGACGATGCACTGGGTTCTGAGACTATTTGAATTTTCGCCAAAGGAGAAGCCAAAATGTGGTTACGTAGTTTTCTCTTATGGCTAGTTTCACCTGCTTGGGGAGACTTGGTGAACACTTTCTTAGCTCAATACTTTCCACCAGAAATACAACTACTTCTCAGAAGTAGATCTCTCTTTGTTTCAGCGTAAAGATGGAGAGTCCATCGGTGAGGCATGGAGAAAGATTCAAATCTTTGTGAAAATGCCCTCACCATGGATTCTCTCGATCTTGGCAAGTCCATATCTTCTATAATGGATTACGGACGCATACAAGACTTCTAGTGGATGCGTCTGTGGAGGCTCATTAAGGAAGAAGGATGCTCCCGAAAGCCAAAAGTGATCATTGAAACCATGGCGTCAAATCGCTATGATGCTCCCGAGTGATTTCTACGGTGAGAAGAGGAATGATCGAGCTTGGAGCTAATGATGCTTTGTTAGCTCAAAACAAGGCGATGAATCGAGAAGATGGACCAAATAATGAAGCAACTTCAAGTGGTCCGGTTGAATGCGGTTCAAACGCCTCTATCGTCTGTGAGTATTGTGGTGGAGGACATCAAATGGAATTTTGTGAAAGCTTAGGGACCTGACAGGGAACAAGCTCAAGTGAATTATATGGGAAATCCTCAAGGTAACCTATGCCAACACAAACAATTATAATCCTCACAATAGAAACCATCAAATCTTGTCCATATAGGAATAACAATTATTTGCAACCCACTTCTTCCTCTTATAACCAGAATCATAAACAAACCTTCAATTCTAGACCACCTTTCAATCCAAACATGCCATACAACCAAAACTTCAACCAAGCATCAAAATCAAACATCTTCATCTAACCGGTATTACAATCAAAAGCTGACCACCAAATTTACCTTTCAACCGGACCCAACATAAATTCCCAACCAACCGACCCAAGAAATGCTCCATCAAGCTCTAACATGAATCTGCCCAGAGAAGGTTCATCCAATCTAGAGAACATGTTCATGTCTTTTATGCAAAGGACTGAATCTATGTTCACAAATCAAGAAGCTTCTATAAGGAACTTAGAATCGCAGATTAGTCGGCTCTCCCAAAGAACTCTCTGAAAGAACTCGGAAAGGCGCCAAGTGACAACTGTGATAAATCCAAAGGAGCGGTGTAAATCCATTACCACAAGGAGTGGCAAGGTGCGGGAAAGGAAGTTGAAGAAGAACGAAGGAGATATGGTGGAAGAAGAAGTCAATACTGCGAAGAATGATAATAAATCGATGTCTGTGCCTATAACTCTCAATGAAACGAAAGAATCACCTAGAAAAACAAAGAGACGAGATCTTAGCGAAGGTGTCGGTCGGACGGAACATATTTCACCATAACGCAAACTACCCTATCCGCAAAGGTTAAAGAAGGCCAATGATGACAAGCGGTTTGCTAAGTTCTTCGACATCTTGAAGAGCTTGAGAATTAACATTCCATTTTTACGAAGCCGCAAAGATGCCTTCTTATGCTAAATTCATGAAGGAAATTCTCGTAATAAAGAGGATCTTTGTTGGATGATGAGATGATAGCCATGACAGAGAGTGTAGTGCCATCATCCGGAGGAAGCTACCTCGGCAGAAATTGAGAGGATTGAGAGGCCCTTCACCATTCCTTGCTCCATGGGGAGAAGTTTCAGTAGGTAAAGCTTTAATAGATCTAGGAGCCGGTATAAATTTAATGCCTCTTTACGTGTGCGGCAATTGAATATAAAGGACATGGACATCAACCCACCATGATGACGCTAATCGCGAGACCCGCTCCACCAAACGCCCATATGGAGTAGTGGAGGACCTTTTGGTAAAGGTGGACAAGTTCGTGTTCCACTATTGACTTTGTAGTCTTTGGACATGGAAGCCGATAAGGAAGTCGATCATTTTTGGGAAGACCATTTCTAGCAACTGGCAGAGTCTTGATAGATGTAGCACAAGGTGAACTCATCTTGAGAGTAGATGAAGAAAAGGTATCCTTTAACATATTTGATGCCATGAAATTTAGTCGATAAGTCACAATGTATGAGTGTTGATGCGTTGGAACCAATAATAGAAAACATTGAGATTTTAACCGCAACGAGAGGAGGAAAATTTTGATTCCCCAGTTTTGAAAAATGAAAACCAAGAAGTTGAGAATTTCATAGCTGTGACTGGAGACCAACATATCAACACCATCGTGCGTTGAGCCATCGACGAAGCATCGACGGAACATCTACTATGGCGGCACGAAACTGTATTTTAAGAGTGAACTTAAGCAACTTCCTTCTCATCTTAGGTATGCTTTTCTTGAAAAGAATGACACCTTCCTAGTGATCATTAGCAATTCTTTGAATAAAAAGGAAGAGGATAAGTTGCTTAAAGTTCGAAAAGAATACAAATCTCGCTATTGGGTGGCGGATTTCGATTTGAAAGGTATAAGTCCCTCATTTTGCATGCACAAAATCCCGCGAGGACAATTTCAAACCTGTGATACAACCTCAAGGCGTTTAAATCCTATCATGACGGGAGGTTGTACACAAAGAAGTCTCAAACTACTTGATCTTTGGAATTATTTATCCTATTTCGGATAGCTCATAGGTGAGTCCGGTGCAAGTAGTTCCCAAGAAAGGGGGCATATTTGTAATTACAAATGAGAGAGAATGAGCTAATCCCCACTAGGAACATTGCTGATCACAGTGGATGTGTATGATTACGATTTCCGCTGAATGAATCAACAAGGAAAGATCATTTTCTTCCCTTTACCTTTTATGGACCAAATGCTTGAAAGGCTAGCCGTCATGCTTATTACTCTGCTTAGATGGCTACTCCTGGGTTATAACCGTATTGTAGTAATTCAAGGACCAAGAAAAAACCGCTTTCATCATTCTTACGGGATTCGCATGCATCGGCTGCCATTCTACTATGTAATGCACCAGCCTACCTTTCAAAGATTTACGATGGCCATATTTGGGGATATGGTTGAAAAGTTTATTGAAATTTTTATGGATGATTTTTCGATCTTTGGGTCCACCTTGTAAACGTTAGAAAATGACTTGTGTACTCGAAGACGATGCTGGAAGAAACTAATCTTGTTTTCAACTGGAAAAATGCCATTTCATGGTGAAAAAGAAGGTATCGTCTTAGGACACAAAATATCTGTTAAAGGTATAGAAGTGGACAAAGCAAAAATCGAAGTGATAGAGAAGTCGTCCTCAGGTGAATGTGAAAGGAGTGAGAAGTTTCTTGGGTCACGCCGGTTTTTATTGCATTTATCTATCCAGATTTTTCAAAAATTCAAACCATTACAGCGACTGGCTGTGAAGGAAGTGGACTAATTTTGATGAAAACCTGCCTAAGAGCCTTCGAGACTTTAAAAGAAAAGTTGATAAATGCTTATCATCATTTCCGCATTGGAGTTTACCTTTCTTTGGAATTATGTGTGATGCTACGATTATGCAATGGTGAGTCGCATTTCAGGGACAAGAGAAGGAAAAAACTTGTGGTGGTAATATACTACGCTAGCAGTAGTGGTTTGGATGTTGTCATGTTAATTACTCAACTGGCTTAAAAGGAACTGGTTAGCCATAGTATTTGCTCAACACGTTCCGTCCGTACCTCATTGGCTCAAAAATAATAGTGTATACAAACCACGTGCCTCCTCAAAGTACCTTCCTCCGACCAAACACGGCAGTAAACCAAGACTAATTCGCTGGGTTCTCCTCCTACAAGAGTTTGACATTGAAATTAGAGATAAAAAGGGGAGAGAGAACCTAGTTGCGGATCACCTTTCAAGGTTAAATCATCTTAAATAGAAGGATCGATATCTATTTCTCGAAACCTTCCCACGAAACACTCTTTGCCATTTCTAATGCTCCTTGGTTCAGCGATATCCAACCTTTTTAAGGTTTCCAATTATATTCCACAGCTTGTCTCATCAACAAAGAAAGAAACTGTTTTACTCGATGCTAAATATTATGTTTGGGATGAGCCATTTTACGTTCAAGTGGGGTGTAGATGGACTCCTTAGGAGATGTATCCACGAGGAAGAGAGTTAACTGTTCTTTGGCAACGGCATAATTCTCCTAGTGGAGGTCATTTTAATGGAGAAAAGGGACAGCCAAAAAGGTTTGCAAAGTGGTTTGTATTGGCCATCCATTTTTAAAGATGCAAAAGCCTTTGCACAAGGTCTGCGAGATGTCAAAGAACCGGAAATATTTCTAGAAGAGACGAAGGACCCCCGATCAACATCTTGGAGATAGAGGTCTTGATGTGTGGGGAATGGATTTCATGGGACCATTTCCTCCATCATTTTCCCACACATACATCTAGTAGCTGTTGATTATGTGTCTAAGTGGGTGGAAGCTATTTTGCTCGGACGAATGACTAGGATAGTAGACGCTTTTCATCCAGGAACATTTTCCAGGTTTGGGGTCCCTAGAGCTTTCATTACCGATGGTGGAAGCCATTTCGCAATAAACACTTAGAGAGAGTCCTTAAGAGGTTAGGGGTGAAGCATAAAATTGCAACACCATATCCCTAAAAACCGGTGGCGAAGCGAGCTAGTGAATAGGGAGATTAAAAAGATTTTAGAAAGGCGCGTAAGTCCGATTCCGAAAAGATTGGTCAAAAAGACTAAATGATGCTCTTTGGGCATATAGGACAGCTTATAAGACTCGTTGGCATGACACCATTTCAATTGGTTTATGGAAAGTCATGCCACTTGGTTCGTGGAACAAGAGCATAAGGCATATTGGGCACTTAAAATACCTGGTCGACTCTCATGCGAGGCGGTGAAGCAGACGATACCAACTCCATGAGTTGGAAGAGCTTAGGCTTCAAGCATACGAAAATGCCAAGATTTACAAAGAGAGAACAAAGTTATGGCATGATCGTAAGCTTAGGAAAAGAGTTTTACCCTGGGACAACTAGTTTTACTTTATAACTCTAGATTAAGGTTGTTTTTAGGAAACTTAAGTCTAGATGGTCCGGTCCATTTGCTGTAAAAGAAGTATTTCCACATGGTGCAATTACTTTAAAAAACCTAAGGATTCAGGTGAATTCAAGGTAACCGCCAAAAGAGTTAAAATATCTGGGAGATAAGCTGTGAAAAGGACAAGGTCTCTATAAAACTTCAAGACCCTCTTTGGGGGCAAAGTCACATGTCAAGCTAGTGACATCCAAAAGAAAGCGCTTGGTAGAGGAAACCCCTAAAAGAGAAGTTTCTCAATAGTAACTTCTCATTGTGATATACTTGTGAATAGCTTAAGAGTTGAGGAAAACAAAAATAAAATAGAATTTGAAGATTAGAGTAGGAGTGTAAATATAAGATACGGTAGAATAAATCTGATTTTGTGTTGATAGTTAAACAAGAGTTATAGGAATAAACACTTGAAATTACAGTGTTCTTGAGTTGATAAGAAATAAAGAAGAGGTGAGGTGTTATACCGTTAGTGGGAGATTTTTGAAGTTTCGTACGATGCCACTGTTCACGACGATACTAAAGGTTAACGCCCGATGACTATTATGTTCACAATAATTGGCTGAGACGATACTAAGGTCAAGGTCGATGACTATTGTGTTCACAATAATCGTGGGATGACAAATATCGAGGTTTCCGTCGATCTTACTCCTTGAATTTTAAGCTAATACTTGTACATCCAAAGAGAGCGATCCCACCTCTTCACCACCTCACATTGCAAGTAATTTTCGAAGTTGATTTCTCCATTTCTTTTTCAATTTTGTTTCACTGATATTTCTTGTTGTTGGATTCATTTGACATTGAATTTATGAGATCAAACCTTGTTGAAACATATGAAATTTTAACACTTGATCAGGAGCAACCGATTATCGCGACTTGTCTTCAGCAGGAGCATTATTATACTCTATTACTTTAGCTGTTGATTGATGATTGTTTTAAGAGTATGTTTCTATTTTGTTGTATCTTATGGAGGTTAATTGCATTAGTATAACATTGACTACGTAATTGATGAATAAATTATCACCTGTTAGCACTTAGGATCAACGAGTTACGTGACAAGCGCATGTTCTCAATTATTGAGAAATATTGTGTAAGGAAATTCTAGCATGACAATTTGCAAGATTGACATGATTTGATGAATTTAGCAATGTTAAAGCAATTATTAATCCTGGATAAGAATTTGACCTCACGACATGATTTATTGCAGGTGTCGCCTGTGAAGTGTTTGTTCTAGAACTTGCTTTAGCTCTTGAGTGAGAAATTGCATACATTTAGATGTGGACACAAATGATAAAGGCAATTTTCTTTCATATCTTCTCGAGCCAAATAAGCCTTAACCTTCACATTATCCGTTGCTAGCCGCGTTTTGAGATTTTTATTTTCTTTCTTGGATGTAAGAGCTCTATTACAAGCTATATAAGTGAAAAACCAATGGTCTCATCAACGGAACTTAGAGTATTGGTTTCTTTGCTTAGGCGATAGATTCAGATTAAGTTTAGGTTTAAAATTACAGGGTGCATGTGTTGTTGACTTGAGGACAATCAAATTTCTAAGTTTGGGGTTAAATTTTTGGGTGCATGTGTTGTTGACTTGAGGACAAGTCAAATTTCTAAGTTGGGGTTAATGTATCGTCTGCTATGACTACAGAGGCGGAAGCATTGTTTGGTCTATATTGAGAAATTTTGTGACTAACATATAGTTGTAGTATAATTGCATTCTTCGACTTTTCATGCGTACACCATACAAAAAGTTTATTTTTCTTGTCTTTGGCAATTAGTGATACCACTCAAGAAAAATAAAGAAAAACAACAAAAATTTAAAAGAAAGAAAAGAAAGAAAAGTAAAACAGTTAAAAAAGAAAAGAGAACATAATGTTCTCATCAAGTGCCTTTGCGGGTATTATCGTCAGGCACGCCTTCAAGCTCACATCAAAATCATCGGGACTAAAGGCTCAGACGACATCGCAATGTATGGGATACAGAAAATAAAGAAAACAAAAGAACGAAGAAAGTTAAAACAAAAGAAAAGGCATTTAAAGAGTAAAAGAAATAAAGTTAAGAAAGAAAAACAAGAGTATTTTCATGAGTTGTTAGGTCTATGTCATTCATCATTATTTGTTTCTTTATCATTCATTATTTTTGTTTCCATCTCACCCATTATTTTCGTTTTCTTGTCATTCAAGAAAAAGTAGCTCAAGTACATACATATCATGAGGTTCAATTTTACTTCTTTAGTTCTCTCATTTAACTAGTAATTTTTTTTAACTACCTTTACCTAAGCCCCATTACAAACTTTAAAAAGACTTTCATTGTCCAACTCTACTAAGGGGCAAAGGGAGATTTTGAGAGTCACAAGCTTATGGTAACTAACCTTCCATTGTAATATTTGCAGAAACATAAGCCTAAACACTTGGAGTAGATCGAGGCAACACTTAATCGGGAGAGGATTATACCATGTTGACTAAATTACATATTTTCACAATCTACTATTGATTGCTTATGTGTGATGAACTGCATAATTCTTGAGGATGTTGAGTTCATGTTCAACTTTCATGATAAATTAAGAAGACTTGGGGAGTCAAGAATGTATAATGAATTTTCAAGCTATCGTTGAGTTCTGTTGTTATACTATGCTTATTAACCCCTCGTAATGATGTGAATTATGTTTAGAGCTTCGAGGACAAGCAAAGCTTTAAGTTTGGGGTTGTGATAAGTGCTAAATTATACATGTTTTCCAAGGTGTTTTCTACCCATTTCCATCTATTTTCGTGATGTTAGTCATAGCTAGATAAGAAAACAAGAAAAATATCATATTCGCTCTAATGTTAGTCTTTGATTTAGCGCTTTTGTTAGTTTTATAGGATTTTCAGGTATTTTTAAGTCATTTTATCCATTTTCGTTAATTGTACATTGATTGAAGAGTATGATAGAAGCTTTCAAAGGAGTTGATTAACATTTAGACGAATGTTCCCAATAAGCAAGAAAGTCCATTCAATTGCGGCAAAGTTCCTCGAGGTTTACTAAATGAAGTGCAAGTAGTAATCATCTATATCGTCCTGTGGAGAGAATCGTACGTATCATACGGTGAAAGGCACCGTGAGTAGCATCGCGCAGCTTGACGACAGTGAACGAAACAAGCATCAAGCCTCGGGCGTAGCCGCATCGGACCGAGAGAGTAGAGCAAACTAAACCTCGAGTTGACAGTCCATAAGGCCATGTAAAATGACTATCAGTCAAGACAGCATGACGCACTCATGGGGCAGCGTCATGCTCTGCTTGCGAGCAAAGATACGCTAAAGCATGCGCGCTCAGGGCGCGTCTCATGCCTATATGAGAGCTCAGCTGGAAGAATGCGTCTAGTGCTTGTCTCTTCCAAGTTGCTTCAGTCAGTGCTTGTTCCTTCCTGAGTTACTTACATCTATACTTGGCTTCTTATGGAGTTACTTCACGTCTATACATGCTTCATCCGGATTAGTTTCGTACTGCCGCTTGCCTCATCCCAGAGTTGTTTCATACGTAACCATAGCAGACGATACACCAAGCTCTTACTACAGACCGACACCAATGAAGGTAGAAAGACTTGATCGAGATGGAAGAACTTACGCCAGTTGCAAATTACCATTCTAATATACAAACAAGCAAGTCAATGTATTCAAGTGTCACATGCACACTGGACGTAATTCCGGTGAAATGGGGGAACACTTCCTCACCATGTAAAGGAAGTATTGGGCGCCGAAAAAGAAGGGATTCGAATTGTAGATCCACTGACTAACATTACTCGCTTTTCCTTCTCTTGCGAAGTTTCTCTCATTTTTCTTTTCTCCAACTTTCATTCCCTCCTTCTTCCTCCGTCAAATCTTGAGATTCCTGAGTTTGTGGAAGCTTGCGAGACGAGAATCAGCCGATTATGGAGTTTCTCTTTGCGTTTGAATTCTATTTTTCTTAGTTCTTTCTCGTTTCCATGTTTATATCTAAATGCATAAGTTAGGGATGGGGATTTTGATTCAAATTCTTGTAATGGATTCACTTATGTTAATTCAAGTGTAATTTCACCGAATTGATTGATCTCTTCCTACGCTTAATGCTTATTCTTGAGATTTAATTCATGAAATTCAAATCTGATGATAGAGATATTAATGTTTGGTAAGATTGAGCTATTTCCGAGAATTTGCATCTCAGTATCAGCTATGAGATCGAGAGATGAATAGTTGAAGAAGGAGAGAAATGTATCACTTATAGTAGTGCATGAGTCCGAGATAGAACTTGCATATTATGAGATGTTGTATCAGAATTCATACGTTACGACTTACTTGAATGAATCTCTGTTTTCACCTAAGAGATTAGGGATGATAGTAGGCATTGAAAGGGACTAAGACCTAGAAATAGGATTAGTCTACGGTATCACGAATTCTAGTCTCCAATTGAGTGAGATTTGTTTGGATTAACATAGGAAGTAGTTACTTGAGGAAGGAATCAATTGAACCAATTCCCTAACTGTCTTCATCATCTCCGAAACTTAAACATTTATAGCTTTCCATTTCTTGTTTCACGGTAGATTGTCTTTTGCTACGTAATTACTTAGTTCACACACACATGATTCACTTCATTATTTAGTCACTAATAGCAAAGCTGATGCTGAGTATTTAGTGATTCCTGATCAGTCTCGGCCTGGTTCGACAACTTTGTTCTCATCTTTTCTAAACTTGTAGCGCAGCCAGTGTACACTTGTCGAAGGATTGACACATACCACATACTTTCAATTAGTCAACACTTAATTATCTAGCCTTATTCCTATACGACTACCATTCTCATCTAACTTGTTGCTTAAACACCCATTTTTGTTCCATTTATATTCATATCTCTATTAAAAGGTTACTACGTTGCCAACATCATTCCTTTTAAATTGATTCGACTCCCATGCATAACATTCATCCAAAATTCATCATTCAAAGCATCATCAACAACAAGAGGGCTAAAATATAGATACAAATGCAAAATCATCCACGAGAACATATTATAGGAAGATCCGGTGGATACACTTTTGGATGTCACCAATAATGTTGTCAAGAGATAGGTTCCTAGGTTTCCTCCATTCTCTTGGTAGATCGTATGTACACGGTTGGTGGTTCTTGCTTTGTCTTTTTGGTGTGCTACTTGTCATCTTCACCCGTACTTTCCTCATCATCGACAAATACGCTCCCCTTTCGGGGATTGTTAGATTCATCAAACTTTACATGTTGCAGATTCTTCGATGCACATTGCTCCTTTGTTGAAAACTCTATAAGCCTTACTAGTTGATGAATACCAATAAAGATAGCCTTGTCTGCCTTAGCATCAAACTTACCAAGAGGCTCTTTGCCATTATTCAGAGAACAACACATTTGCACCTAAATACCTTAAAATGGGAGATATTTGGCTTTTTATCTCTATAAAGCTCATGAGGGGTTTTCTTGAAAATAGAGTCGAATCACTATCCTATTTGAACAGCATAGCATTGTAGAAACTACATCAACCAAAAATACTTAGGCAAAGCATTCTCACTCGACATTGCTCATAGCAAGTTCTATCGATGATCTATTTTCCTCTCAGACAACCTCGTTTTGTTTGTGGAGTTCTCGGAAGCGGAGAAATAATTGTGATCGACTGCAAACTTACCATGAAAATTTTTCAAAAGATTCATTTTCAAATTCACCTCCATGATCACTCAGAGATTTAATTTTTTCAAATCCTTTTACGTTTTTTATCCTTTTTGGCAATAATTTTGAAAACTTTAAAGGCATTGTCTTTACTTGGTATAAATGCAACCCAGTAAGCTGTGAGGCACATCATCTACTAAGACCAGGTCCGTATAAAGTTTCCACCCAAACTACGTAGTCTGCAGAGAGTTCGAATAGATCCGTGTGCGATAGTTCAAATGGTGCAGAAGTAGAAACAACATTTTTAGTTTTAAAGGAGTTTCTAAACTGCTTGTCCTTTCTGACATGCATCATCATGGAGGCCTTCTACAATTAAACTTTAAAGTTAACCTTACTTGTACTAGAGTTCTTAGATGAAAGCTTGTTCAGTAGTGAACATCTACATGAGCTATATGCTCTATGCCAAAGCCATGATAAATCATCGTTTGGCCGTAAGACATGCATGATATGATGATGAATGATCAAGTTGAGAATGTAGATGTTGTTGTGTCTCTTACCAGACCATTAATACCTCATTTGACTCATTGCTAGCGATCGTTACGCCATTACGTTGCTGAAAGATACCTTGTAGCTCTTGTCTCGTAATTGACCAATACTAAGAAGATTGAATCTCAAACCACCTGAAAGCGAGAACATCCCCGATAACAATGTTGGATTTGTCTCCAGACAACACCTATACCCGATATTTTAACTTTGTTGATATCTTCATAAACTACCCGGGCAGTTCCTTTGATTTGAAAGAGATAAAATTGCTCTTGTCACAGTTCATATACCTTGAGCTGACGTATCCAAATACCAAGTGAGTGTTTGGCTCTCAAAGCATACCTACCGAGAAAAAGATATCACTTTGTTTTTGGTACCAGAAGCTTTTGGGTCCATTAATGTTAAAATTTGTGATCATCTTTTCTAATCCATTTAAAC